>CM076578.1:1528131779-1528184915 GCA_034641835.2 Pinus albicaulis
TCCATCTGATGGATCTGCCAACCCATTTCTGCAACAATAGAAATAAGGTACCGGATAGAAGTGTACCAAGCTACGGGAGCGAAGGTCTCATCATAGTCAACTCCTTCTATCTGTGAGAACCCTCTAGCCACAAACCTCGCCTTGAAATTCTCAATGCTACCATCCAAAACATGCTTGATCTTGTAGAGCCACCTGGAAGTCACTACTAACTTGCCCACAGGCCTAGGCACCACCACCCAGACATCGTTCTTAATGATAGAGGCATACTGCTCCACCATAGCCTCTCTCCATACCTCCTGGTTGGCAGCCTCCTCATAGCTAGTAGGCTCAAAGTCAACAATGTTGGTAGCCTTGGCTACATAACTGCAAAACCGCTCAGGTGGCATACTCTCCCTATTCACCCTCTTCGAAGGACCAAGAGACTCCGCTTCCTTCAAGGTATCTTGAAGCCACTTGTGCCTCCTCTTCCCTAAAGAAGTTTCCCCATAGGGAACCTCATCCTCTGCCACCCAGTCTAGTGAACCTGAAGGTCTTCCAACTGACTCGGATGTGCCTGTACCAACACCTATCCTCGAAGAACCTGTGCCTGTGTCAGTTGAAGTGCCATGTGAGCTCTGTACCAGTGGACTCCCTAAAGAAGTGCTCGGTGAACTCGCCACTGGTGCCCAAGGTGTCACTGACACTGAAGTACCTCCTGTACCAGTCGATTCAGAACCCTGAGGTCCTACCCCCTGTACCTGACCTCCGTGCTGAGGAGAAGTATGTGACTCTCTCTCATCATACTCCCGTGATCTCCGATAGGCCCTCTCCTCCGCGAACTTCACATCCCTCCTAATCACCACTCTCTGTTTAGAAGGAATGAAGATCCGATAGGCCTTCGAAGTCTCGTTGTAACCCATAAAGATACCCTTCTCTACCATGAGTTCCAGCTTCGTCCTCTACTTCTTGGGGATATAAGAATATGTGAGACATCCAAAGATACAAAGATGTCCCACATGAAGCTTCTCTCTAGTGAAGCCTCCTCCGGAGTCATATTACCCAATACTCTGTGAGGACTCTTGTTTTGAAGATAAATAGCAGTATCGCAGGCCTCAGCCCACAAAAACAAAGGCAACCCTTGATCATGAATCATCGCTCTAGCAACCCCAACAATAGCTATGTTCTTCCTTTCAGACACCCCATTCTGCTGGGGGTTGTAAGGAACCGTGAACTCTCTCCTAATGCCCTCTTGTGCACAGAAGTTAGAAAACCCACCATCGGTGTACTCGCCACCATTGTCTGACCTGAAGAGCTGAATCTTCCTACATATCTGCGTTTCCACAAGAGCTTTGAACTCTTTAAAGCAACTGAAGACCTCACCCTTGGTCTTCAAGAAATATATCCAAGTCCTCCTAGAGTAGTCATCAATGAATATAACATAATATTGATAACCACCCAAGGACACATGAGACATATGACCACTAACATCAGTATGAATCAAGTTTAGTATACCTCTAGATCTGTTGTCGCTCGCTGGAAATGGTAACTTGGTGTACTTGCCTAAAGCACACCCTCTGCAGACCTCATAATGCTCGACACTGAAATCAGGAACTCCAGTAGTGATCTCCCTCAGAACTCTCAAAACTCCATGATGCATATGCACCATCCTCCGGTACCATAACTCGCACAAGTCTCTATTGTTGGTGGTACTAGTGTGAGTGCTACTAGATGTGCTACTCACCAATGCTCCTGCCGACTGAAAACTAAACCTGTATAGTTTCCCAGAGCGTACTCCAATCACTTTCACCAAAGTGATGGAAGCTCCCCTAGCATGCATCAATACCTGCCCTCTTGAGAAGGTGACGTCAAACCCCTTCTGCTCCATAGCAGACACTGAAATCGAGTTTTTATTCATCCCCGGAACATACAAAACATCCATAACCTTCAATGGAGGCGGAGACTCCCTCTCAAAGGTCATAGTCCCCACACCAACAGCTCTCACAGTGCGGTCATCTCCTAGTACAATCCCAATATCAAGTGCCCTCTCTGTAAGCTCTGAAAATAACTCCTGTGCACCTATCATATGACAGGAAGCCCCGCTGTCTATGTACCACACATTGGATGATGTACTACTACATGTAGAAGTAATAAATGCAAAGTCCTTGTCAAACTATGAAGCAAACTGCTCCACCTCTGTTGAAGCTGCACTACCCTTCTTCCCCTTGTTTTTCCTCTCAGGACACATAGCAGCGTAGTGTCCCATCTTCTAACATGCCCAACATTTGACTTTGGACATATCTGTATCTTTCTTCTTCTTCTTCTCCTTTCCCTTAGCCCCATCTGATGAGGCCCCTTTCTTGGTTTTCCCTTTGTTCTTCCCCTTGGCTGCCAAGGCTACATCCTCCTCATCTGCTATCTTCACCCCACCACTGCCAACAATCATCCCAGAATATGTCCCAATTGGAAAGATTCTCCCTTAAGGTAACAGTATCTCCAAAGACCTCCCAAGACTTAGAAAGTCCCACTACGGCTATCCTAACTAACTCTGTGGGTGCAACTACCTCACCAATAGCAGTCAAATCATCAAGTACATGTTTGACCCTGCTAAGATAATGAACTACACTTTCAACCTTTGTCATCCTAATGTTCTTCAATTGTTCTTTGAGTACCATCTTCCTGCTCTCATTGGTACTCTGAAAGAGGGTGGTTAGAGTTGTCCACATCTGATATGCATATGTGTTTCCTCTCACCTGAGGAACCACATGATCCTTCAAACTGTCCATCAAAATCCCTTTTGTCTTTGTATTATGTTTTGTGAATTCAACAAGTTCATCTACATCAGTAGGAGGTACAACCTCTTGTCGCACTATGTCCCAAATTTCTACCTCCTCAAACACTGTCTGAATTTTGTCCTTGCAAACCGCATAGTTGGATATCCCATCCACTCTGTCCTCTATCCTTAAGAACATGGCCATCACTGTTGTCCAAAATTTACAAAACCAAGAAAATAGAGAAATGAACTTTCCAGCACACCTTAATGTCCCAAAAGTTCAGTCCGTGTGAAATTTCACCTTGCTATCCCAAAATATCAGTTTACTATCCAAACTAAGTTTGTTGTCCAAAAATTTAGTTTGTTGTCCAAACCACTGTTTGTTGTCCCAAACTACTGTCTATTGTTCAAGCTACAATTTTCAGCATGTAGCTCTGATACCATGCTGAAATTTGATGACTAAAATGTTTCCTGCAATCCCAACCCGGTTTTAATTTCACCTTATCACTTCCATTCAGTTAAATGCCCTTTCCCATAAACTTACATTCAACATATAGAATTCTGGAAATGAAATTTTCAGATTAAAACACATGGCACTTTCAACACATGCTGAAAATAAATATGGGAATAAACAGACCAGCAACACATAAAAAATACACAGATTTTTGGTCAACTTAGACCCATGCAAAACCCCTTCAATCTTCTCCAGGGAAACCCTGTTAGAGAGCTCTTCAAATTTATTTATCTTTCAAGTTCAGGAAAAATACATTTGCAGAAAAAACAAAACAGCTATATACAACTTATCTCTTCAGCCCAAAACTCCTTGAAACACGTGCCTAGTTTACCTCGATTTTGTGCCCACTTGAAGCTGAAACAGTACTGTATGGATGCGGACTATACTGTATGGATTTCCATACCTCTATATAGACTGTACAGATTTTTTTCCAAAAAAAAAAAATTATTATTATTTGCTCAAAAACAACCATTGAACTGCGTGCAGCTCAGAGCATTAAATGCAGTGTTACACGGGGTCTTGCCCCCCCACCTAGGGGTCTAGATTCCTTGCCCCCTCGCGCTCTGGGGTCTTGAGGACTTCTAGGGGGCATTTCCCCACACTCCCAAAAATCCAGAAACTAAGGGGGGTGTGAGGGGGGACGTTTCCTGAAATTTAGGGGTCGAGGGGGCATGAGGGGCCCGAAATTGAAAAAAACTATTTTTTACATGAAAAAAAAACGCTTTTTTTATAGGTTAAAATTTTATTTGTGTTAAAAGTTTGTTTCATTGTTTTAGTTTATGGTTTCGCATTAAAAGTTGGTGTACCACTTAGCATGTTTAAGGATCCAACTGATAATGGTTCAGATGGTGACATGGTTGATCCTGATATATTCGTGCAGCAGCTGGATGCAGAGACTAGAGGGGCATTACCTTCAGCATTTATGCTCATTTATCATTATGATGATATCATTTGATATTCATATGTTATGTTTTATGTTTTATGTTTCAGACATAATTTATTTGCTTTTAAGTTTTATGTTACAGACTTGAGTTGTAAACTTCAGTTTAACTTTATTTTGAATCTTGATATAATATGTCATATGATATCTTAAACTTTATTTTCATTGTACATTGTTAGTAGTTACATTAATGATTATACAGTTACAAACTTACAAACTTACATGTATAATTGTATGAAGTATGTTTTAAGTTTTAAGTTTTAAATTTTTTTTAGTTATATGATTCATCATTCATCAATTTATAATTTTATCATTTACGATTTATCTCTCATGATGTAAGTGTATGATGATTGTATATACATTCCTTGCAAAAATACAGTTACATTATAAATATTACATTTTCAATGATATATCATATATTTTTATATTTTATAATTTTTATGACCCCGACGTTCCCCCACGTTTCCTGAAAATTGGTAGGGAGCTTTTGCATAGGCCTCTCTCGCACTCCTTGGCCCCCTCTCTCCCACCTCCAGGGGACTTGGTAGAACATTGATTAAATGTTGTTCGAACTGTACCTTCTGTTGTCTTCTATGCCTTGATTTTTGTGCCCACCTTTGCCCAGAAATCACTCTTTCAGCTTGCTGCAACAAATTTCTCTCTTTCAAAACTTTTCTCCATTTATCATCCTTTCTCCAATCTTCTCATGAAGAATGAATGAATGCAGACTCTTCTTTTTCCTCTTTTGTTTCCCTAAATGACTTTTGGGCAACCCTAAGATCTAATAGCTCAAATTCATTTAGATCAAGGGATGGGAATAAATGTGCATTTAATTCTCACTTTCTATTTTTTAACTCACCCATTAAATAAAGTACCCACATTGTACTTTATGTCTAAATTCACTTTTCACTTTATAATTTAATATTGACTTTACCATTTATAAAGTCACTTTCACTTTATAATTTAATATTGACTTTACCACTTATAAAGTCACACTTAGGAAAATAATTATTTTGGACACTTTTCCCTAGGTAGAGACTAACCCATGGGAAACCACTTGTCCAAGGTACATTAAAAATCAACAATCTACGCTTCTAGCCCAACCAACATCGGAGTAAGTTGTTATAGTAAGAATTGCGCTCTTGGGATACCAAAGACAAAAGTCAGTAGTTCCTTTCAAATATCTAAGTATTCTCTTTACAACAGATAGATGAGACTGTTTAGGACTTGATTGAAATCTTGCTACCATTCCCACTGCTTGCATAATGTTTAGCCTTGTGGCAGTTAAGTTTAGGAGAGCTCCAAATATTGACCTGTAAAGAGTTGCATCGATGAGAGGGAAATCATCATCTTTGCTTAATTTACAATCTGTGGTCATTGGTGTGCTCATAGGGGCACAATCTTCCAACCCATATCTCTTGAGCATGTATTTGAAGATATTTTGCTTGAGATATAAGCATGCCTGAAGTGGTTTGAGATATTTGTAGCCCAAGAAAATAAGATAGCTCACCAATCATTGAGATTTCGAACCTTTTGGACATATTTAGAGCAAATTCATGGCTCCTCCCATCGTCATTGCTGACAAAGATTCGATCATCAACGTATGCAAGAGTGATCAAAAGTTTTTCCTTGTCCATCTTCGTGTAGAGATTGCTTCCTGCTACTCCCTTTTTGAAACCTTCTTGTTGCAGATAGTGATCCGACTTTGCATACCAAGCTCTAGGGGCTTGTTTCAACCCATACAAGGCCCTTTTCAACTTGCATACAAAGTCTTTCCCTCCAGCTAGATCAAATCCTTCTGGTTGCTCCATGTAGACTTCTTCCTCGAGGTCTCCATTCAGAAACACTGATTTTACATCCATTTGATAAACCTTGAATCATTTTGAACAAGTAAATGCCAAAAACATTCTTATAGCTTCCAATCGTGCTACTGGAGCAAAGGTTTCTTCGAAGTCTTCAAATTCAAAGCGAATTGTAGGAGAGACAGAGATCAATTTCTAGTCTAGGTAGGAGGAAAAGTTTGATTTGTCTCAGGAGCAGTAGCAACAAGTCATAGAGTTGTCGGATAAGAGTTTCGTTGAGCAAATTGTTGATTTTTGTAGCATTGGATGTGCTATAGCCTAGAGATTTTGCAGAGAGGCTAAGACACATGCATTCTCCAAGACCCAAAAATTCTTTGGGGAAATTCCACCCAGAAGTGACTTTATTAAAATAATTAATCAATTTTTAATATTTCCTAAGTCTAAACTTAGGCAATATGATTAATTAAAGGTATTAATTAAGTCAGGTGTGAATCTTCTAGATAAAGACGTGGATCAAGTCCAAGTTAATCTTAGCCATAGATTAAGATCTAGTCATGGTCGTCGATGTCTCAACGAGATATTATAAGAAGGAACTCAATGGGCACTTGGAGAACACACCAAGAGTCAGATAAAACTTGTTGGCAGATCGATTTTCCAAAGTAGCAGCACTGAGTTGCCGGAGAGAGAGCCAGTGAGCTCGTTGCAGTGAGAGAGGGGCAAGGATAGCAAGAGGAGAGGGAAGTTTTCCAAATTCGGTGAGTGTAGGCAGAGAGGCAGCGCAGAGGCCACGCAAAGGCTGCACAGTGCTTCAGAGGAGATCCGAAATTTTGCTTGGAGACAGAGTTGATTCAGTGCCGGAAACCGGATAGAATTTCCAAAGGTCGAGAGGGTCCAATTTCCAGACAGTAGAAGATTAGAGGCAAGGAGAACGAGTGCTCCCAGCTGTGTGATGCAGGACTGCATAGGGTGACGCAATCACTGCGCAAAGGTAGTGCAGAGCAACTCTTTTAGAGCTAAGGTCAGTGCCGGATCGCCTGTGGATGTGAGAATTTTCTCACTAGATTGTTTGTCATTTATTTCTTTGTATTTGGATAGCCAGTTTGGGCATCCAACAATTTGTACCCATATTTTCTACTGCCTAATATTAAAACCCTCAGTTGTTGCACCGATTTTCCAAAGTTATGTTTTTTTGTAATATCCCAAATGGGGATTAACAGTAATAAAAGTGCAAATAGACAAGTAACTACAGCAAAAATGAAAACACCATTAAAACACACAAACTTGAGCCAAAATCACTGCTGAGCCATTTTATTAATATATTGGGAAAGAGTACAATTGAGGTGCTGGAAAGTTTGCACCTGGGCTTGCTCAAGGCAGGCTTGAAGAACAACTCAAACCCAAGCAAAAACTTTGCTGAAAGTGCCTCTGCGTGGCTCAGCTTCTGCGCCGCCTAGCCTAGAAATGTTGTTGCTGGCTGACTTCGAGCTGCTGGTTGGGTTGCTTCCTC
Source organism: Pinus albicaulis (assembly GCA_034641835.2). NCBI lineage: Eukaryota > Viridiplantae > Streptophyta > Pinopsida > Pinales > Pinaceae > Pinus > Pinus albicaulis. The sequence goes on from CM076578.1 coordinate 1,528,139,292, forward strand.
TACTCAGAAAATTTTGGGATTTTAACCCCGGACTCTACTAACCAAACCCACAAAAACCCACGAAGGAATTGGCTAGATGTTGACCCCAGAATTTTGGCCCAATTTCCTCTAGCTCCTCTAGTTGCGAGCTACGTTTGGATCTCTATTTGAAGCCTCAAACTTGTTCAGAAAATTCTGTCGAATTAATCTTCGCTTCTCCTCAATAAACCCAGAAAAACTCAAAAATGGTTCGCCAACAACTTGACTTCGGAATTTGGCCCTCTTGGGCTTGGCTCACTGCAATGCTGGGTAAATCAAACCTCTGGATGAATCTACTGAAAATTGATTCCAGAAAGCTACCAAGATCCCAGGTAGGAGGTGGCAAACCTCCCCTCCAAATCTCCTGTTGAACTCTGCTGCTCTCCACACTCCTGGCACCCACACCGAACTGAACTGCGCAATCACTACGTAGTCTACTCTACCTCTACGCAATCTTGAAGGGGCTACGCTCTTCCTATTGTTGCTGTTGTGTAATTCCCTCACCAAAATGCAGAACTCCTCTCTTGGGTGGGCACTCAGAGTCCCCCGAGGTAGAGGTTGAGATCTCCGCTTGAAGATCTCGTGTGCTAAACAGCACTGCAAACTTGGCTCTCCGACTCAAGCGTGCTTCATTCACAATGACCAAGAGAAATAAGATAAATCAATGAATGCCCAAATGAGCATTCTGTGAAAAATCCTAAATCCGGATTCCTACTGCAACAAATCTGAATTACTTCTCTTATTATTTTTCATAATTATTTCATTATAGTGAAATATCGAAGTAATTACTAAAGCAGTCTACACAAATAATGTTGAGGAATAAATCTAAGTGCTAAAACAAACTAAACAAAATACAATGAAAAACATCCACATTTGACACAGTTATTTTTGGACTAAGTCCCCGGAAAAACCCAACTTGAGAAAACCAGTGCAGCATATCTGAGGGTTTTGTATTATTAAGCAGCAGAATCTTGAGTACAACTAGGGTGCTAATCTCTGGCTCACCCTTTAGAGAAATCTAGACAACAGATGAAAATGTGAGACATACCTCACTCTGCAAATCCCTGACTGATCTGAACAGCGCTAGTGATGCCCCTCTCTGCCTCTTTGTGATGTCTACGTTGTAATTGCGTAACCCTGTGTGGGCAAGCTCTGGAACTGTGTCACCTCTCCTCTGCAAATGATCAAGCTGATCAGAAACTAAGTTTTGGCCCTCCTGGCTCACAAAACCCCAGCTCCCAGCTATCTCCAGACTGATCACAAAAGGTACTACATCACTTCTGCGTGATTCCCTTCAGGAACTACGTCACCCTTCCAGGTGACTGTGTTGCCTCTCTCTGAAATGTACTCTTGGTCATCCCGACCAGTTACTGCATCTGCCCCTCTTTAGAACTGATCACTGAATCAAATCACTTAGCAAACCCAGCCCGAGTGATTCGATCTTGATCAAAAAACTGAGTCTCTCTCTCAAGCTTGAAAATGCCAAATGCTCAATGTGCTCAATGTGTTTTCCATATGCCCCTCACCCTCCTTATATTCTTTCATTGACACTTCAACGGCCAAGATTAAAACATGATCAAGGGCTAAGATTAACTTGGAGGTGATCCATGACTTTATCTAGAAGATTCACAATTAGTTTAATTAATACCCTTTAATTAATCAGTTTCCCTAAGTTTAGACTTAGGAAAACATTAAAAAATGATTAATTAATTTAATTAAACCACCTGTAAGTGGAATTTTCCAAAACCATTTCTGGGTATTATGGAATACATGTGTCTCAGCTTGTATACAAAATTACAAGGCTAGAGCACATCTGATGCTACCATAAATCAACACCTTCCCTTCTTCCTTTAGTCCATTGAGGCCCAACGTATTCCTTGGGTCCCACTGTAATGTTCCCAACTTTTAGCTTCAAGCTAAATGGAACATTAGAGTTAGCAATGTCTCTTAGCCGGTGAATAAATGGGTAGGAAGGCCCATAAGTCTCCTAAGAAGGAATAAAAACACTTCAAGTGTGAAAGGAGACCCTCTTTGCAGCTCAATGAAACACCTCCATGTGTGAACAGGAATAATATCAAGTGGATTCAGTCTACTTTGACCAAGTCAACAACGCAGATGTGGAGGAGTAGGGACCAAGGAAGGAATAACGCAGTTTTGGAGGGAGAAGAATCTCTTGATGGGAATGACCTAATTGGGTGGGGCCAAAGGCCAGCAATCTCACATTATATTTAAGGAAGAGAATGGCAGCCATTGTTCCTTATGTTTTAGACTATTATCTTGTATTGGTGTAATATCCCCAAAGGGAAATAACCAGTAATACACAGAAATATGCCAGACAGATTATAGAAAATACAATGCTGGAACCAGATCATGGAACAAGTACACATAGAATGCCAGAAAACTAAGCCATTTTATTAATCTGAGAATACATAGAGAGGAGTACAAGATAATCAGGATGAGTGCACCTATCCTTGCCCTAGGCAAGTGGAGACCCTCTCAGATGAAATAATGGCTGCAAATAAGGACAGCGTCCTAGCTGGCTGAAGATCTGCTCTGAAGAGCTGCTGCTGAAATGCAATGGAACTATGAGCTGAAGACTAGAAGATGGCTGATCTCAATCCTCCAAACCTCTGCTGACAAAAACGCTCGTCTCCGCTAGTGACAACACAGAAGATGTATGAAATGCCGGTCACAAAACTTCAAGGAATGATCAACACAAAGGCTGAAACACCGAAACGCTCGCTGTCCCACTCACATGACTCCCGTTTACCGGGATCGTTGTCCTCTCACCGGATTCGGCGGCCCCCATGTTTTTGGGACGCCGGATTCGAAGTCTCCCAATCCATCTCTGCGTCAATACCCACAGACCGCGTTCTTCCGAAGGCCGTATCCCGTCGTTATCTCTTCAAATCTAGGCTGGATCTGCCAATATCTCCTTAGATCTGCATCCTCCAAGGCTGGATCTGATGCTAGCTCTCCAGATCTGCACCCTCCAAGGCTAGATCTGCCAATGTCTCCTCAGATCTGCAACCCCCAAGGCTGGATCTGCTGCTAGTTCTCCAGATCTGCGTCCTCCAAGACTGGATCTGCCAATATCTCTTCAGATCTGCGTCCTCTCTACCTGGGTTCGCCCGGGACTGCCCTTCCGAGTCCTCTCCTCGCTCGGATTCAAGGCTCCTTCCTCTTCGGATTTCCGCGGCCGTCCTCCTCGAGTCTCCTCCCGCCGGATCTCCGTCTCTTCTCTGATCGCCGGGCCCACCTCCCGGGAACCGCACACAAGAAGTTGCCCTCCTTCCAAATCTCCACTTAAAATCAACACACCACCAATCAAACCAAGGATGATGCTCAGAAATACTCCTTACTGTAAGGCACTCAAGTCTCTGGTGGCTAGCAGATACTTAAAAATAACTCTGGCCAGTATGTGCACTCAAGTCCCTGGGTGACAGTGAGATCTCCAACGGAGACACTCCTAGCTGCACTAAATGCTGTCGCGTAATCGACTAAAACAACTCTTCCATGTCGGCTGCATAAGTCTAGCTCTCCAAATCAATATCAAATCATGCCTGTCCAAATGAGGTGAGAACCCCACCTTTTATAATGCTAAACTCCCTCCAAAACCTTAACTGCGTCCTTCACTCTCCTTGGCCTGCGCAGTTAACCTTGGGTCAGCCTGATGCCTCCCCATCATACTCATGTGGACCCCCAAGGCCCCTCTTTAAGTTATAACGTCAATCAACTAGGAAAAACACTTTATTTATAAAGTGAGGTGACTAAAGTGAGGTAACCCCTCTTATTTCTCACTTTATTTATTACTTCTAGCTAAAGCAGCGAAATTAAACAAAAATGAAATATTCCAATTAGCAAAGCTAATTGGGAATATTACAGTCTCCCCCGGCAAAACGTTGCTTGTCCTCAAGCAACTGAAGTGATGGATGCTGTAAAGTCTGCTCGCTCTCCCAAGTGGCATCCTCATCCGGCAAAAATTGCTTGTTCTCAAGCAATGCCTGAACAAGCCTACTCTCTGGCTGATGCTCCCCGCCAATACTGCAAAATGTGCCTGGGTCCCACTGAAACCTCTCTGTCTCCTGCATCACCCTGATATGAAGGGATATTTCAATGCCAGGATCCCAAACTGGCCTCTCATGGTACCAGCCAATCAATAGTCCTCCTGGATCCCATCGCCACTGTGGCCAATAATCGCACAAGTCCCGTGACTCGGACTGCTCACTGCCTCTGGCTATGACTAAAGACCATGACCGCTGCTGCTCTGCATCTATGACTGTGTAAGCTGGCCCATCAACTGTGAACCAACTCGTCACCTCTCTCCAATCAAGGCATGGAGTCGAAAATATAATGAGGAATATCTCCCTCCTGTGGACCCTCCATCTCCAAGCAATCATCCAGACAAAATGAGCCATCTCCCAACAAGGCAACTCCTGAAAATCTCCTTCCACCTCAAGCTCTGGTAATGAAGGTGGGCTGAAAATATGAACTTGGCAAGCATCATAGCTTACCCCATGCTGTCCTCCTCTCCACTCATGACAAGTGTAGAGTCTATGCTGATCCTGGGCCGCAAAATCATTGCCCTCCAATGGCAAAGTGAAAAACAATCCCCCATAGAAGGTTCCTCTATCAATGAAGAACAAGCTGGCCCAAAACAAACCATCCATGAAGAATATGACATGGTCATCATGGATCACCCTAATGAGATGTTTGCTGAAGGTTCTACATGAGGATACATAATGCAAACAATCTCTCACAAGTATACAACGTAGTCTCATCCACTGCAACTTCAGAAAATTACATGGCAAGCAATGTACAAGATTCATCACATCTAATAATGGATAGTAAATGGTTGAATATGACAACAACATGAGGCCAAACACTTGCCCATAGCTGTACAATGGATGAATATCAATCTCATGGCCTACCTCAAAAGAGAACACATATGTAGTAGTGGTGGCCATGCCTCCTCCCATGCTCCTATTAGAACATGTAGTGCAGAAAATACTCAAAGGCACATTCAGCTCATGTGTCTCCCTCATAATCAAGCCTCCCATACAAATCTGATCTATATCAGCAAATGAAGACATGATCAAGAGAAAAATGAAGGAAATGCTGAAGGTCTCATGTGGTGCAAGAAGGTAATCCTCCTCATGCTTGGAAACCCAAGTCAAGAAGAACATGCCATAGATGTCTCTATCATCATTCCCTCCTCTTTGTGCAACAAATATGACGTGATCCTGGGACCTATGGGTTATAGATCCACCATATCTTTGTTGTGCACACTTCATCCATAATGTTCTGCTCCAAGGTGACAACGTTGTGAGCTCATGCAAATGAGTTCCTGTCAGTACAAGACTCTGTTCTTTGACATGCTCCTTGTCAAAGACTCCTCTAATAATGCTGCAATAAATATGGAATACCTCCCAAGATGGAAGTGCTTCCCCATCAAAGACCATGGAGATAGTGCCACCTCCTCCTCCTGCAACATCATGCAAAGTGTGGGGGCAAATCTGCCCTTGCTCTCCCCAGCAAAGCAACAAGAAATTGTGTTGCCTCCCCATACCTCCATCATGCAACTCATGTGACGAAGACACAATGAATGATATGAGTAACAAATCAACACCATGCATCCATACTCTATGCTGCTCAATGATGCAAGTATCCATCCTTCTCTTCCCCAACCTCCTACTCTTAGGAAGAGTGTTTGCCAAGTTATGGCCAAACTCTTTCAGGAGTAACCAGCGCAGCCAAGCCTCCTGCTGCCCGGTATCATAGATCTGCAAGTACAAGTGATGGTCAAACTCCCTCAAGAGTAACCAGCGCAGCCAAGCCTCCTGCTGCCTGGTAGCACAGATCTGCAAGTAGCCTCCTAGCTCCTTGCTCATCATCCCCATCCACTCAATCACTTGTGGATGCCTCCTTCTCCTCATCCTGGTACTCCTCCCATGTGGGCTACCATCCTCCCAAATCAAATTTCTGATTTTGCACTTCATGGGATTTCGAAATATAAACTTCTCAAGGACCAATGAGACCCTATCAAGAATCAAATAGGTGGTAGGCAAAAACCTCCCATCATGATGTGTATGGCTCAAGGGATGTCCAACACAAGCATGAGAGATTTTATCCATCCTAAGATGTCCACCATCTTCTATTTGCTCTTGTGAGAAGGGAAGAAAGTCATTGCACCCCATGGTGTGTCGAAGTGCATCTCCAGTGAGATCTCTCCTTGAGACCTCCTCTTCATCCATAGTCTGCTCCATCGAGTACCAACTCAAAATCTCTCGCCATCCAACCTCAACACGTGGCTGATGTACTCTGTGCAGCTCTAATTGTCTCATCCCATTATCCAAGTCAATATATGAGACCTGACTAGGTGGCTCTGCCTCTCTCTCTAATGGGAAGAGATGACCCAACAATACTGCTAGTCCCATCCATGCATGCCTGAAGGGGAATGATCTGACGCTCCCTCGTGCCCTCTGGTTGTACCATCAGGGAATCCAGCTGTTCCCCAATGCGGACCAACTTGGCCGCCGACTTGGCACAAGTCACTCTCATACCCTCCAGCTCCTGGTCCTGCAACAAAATGGTCTCCCGTACTAACGTGGCCTTCTCCCTCAAAACTCGAAGGTCTGTCCGAAGCCGATGATACTGCTGTCTGCGACCATCATCCGATACCCCTGTATCTCCTAGTGCCTCATCGATAATGGATATATCTCCTGATACCTCACCCATCTGTCGTGTGCTGCTACCACCCGAAGACTCGGACATGGCTCCAGTCATCACCTCAGTGGATGGCTCTACCGGGGTAGGCTCTACCTCCTCCACTACGATATCAACCGGCACGGTCAAGGAGGACTCTAATGATGGTGAGTCCTGTGTCACACTAGGTGCATCCTCGAACTCCCTGCAATCCTGTGTGTCCTCATCCTCCAAGTGTGAGGTAACCATTTTAATGGTTTTCCCCTCCGATACTCGATCAAGCTGGAAAGAGGTATCCAACTTGTCCACCCAAGCTCTTTCTGAGCGCCTGGATGACCCGTCAAATGTCGGTAGATGGAATCTGTCCACTGTGCGCTGTAAGCCCCTATCATGTGAGTGCTTGTTCCCTCTGTGAAAGTTGTGAGGTCTACTCTCACGCTGGAGCTGAACATAATCTCTACTAGCTGTGCGGTGGTAGTCTCCACCATGATGATGCCGGTGCCCCCGGTGATGATCACGGAGTCTAATGCCATACTGGATCTGGATATATTTTCTGAATGAGAGAGCCTTCATGAACGCTGGTCCGAAAGCCTGGTACTCTGCAAGAATGTCAGCCATCCGACCCGGATCTATCTCTTGTTGCACTGTTGTCCCTGCGTCTTCATCCAGAAAAGTGGGCATGGTAGGACGTGTGGGTGTATGTGATGCCATATGCTGAGTGGCATCATGCTCCGGCAAATGGCGGGATGTGCCTGATCCCTCACCAATCTGAAAACCCCTTGAGGTTTCCCGCTGCCTAACTGCTAGCGCAGCGAGTCTCTGACTGATCTGTGACATCTCCTGCATCCTCTGTGACGTCTCCTGCATGTGTTGGAGGAGCATTTCTCTAAATCTCCTCTCATCATCATCAACTGCCATCAGCTCTTTCTGCTATGCGTCTACAGGCTCCTCAGAAACTGCACGGCTACTGCAAAACCATACTGCTGCTTAACTTCGACCTCCGATTTACTCATTGAAAACTACTCAGAAAATCCCAGGAATTTGGGAAGGTGATCCTTGTCCAAAACCCAGAAAAACCCAGAAAACGTTTTTCCTAATTCCAAACTTCAAAATTTGACCCTTTTTATTTTGGCCATTTTTCCAACTGCGTTTCTGGTATTGCACTGCTATTTCTCTCCAAAATTCCAGCAACCCTCTGTATGATCTCTCTCCCAATGTCATAGACCACAGGCTGAGCCAGAATTATGCTCTGATACCACTGTAATATCCCCAAAGGGAAATAACCAGTAATACACAGAAATATGCCAAACAGATATAGAAAATACAATGCTAGAACCAGATCATGGAACAAGTACACATAGAATGCCAGAAAACTAAGCCATTTTATTAATCTGAGAATACATAGAGAGGAGTACAAGATAATCAGGATGAGTGCACCTATCCTTACCCTAGGCAAGTGGAGACCCTCTCAGAACAAATAATGGCTGCAAATAAGGACAGCGTCCTAGCTGGCTGAAGATCTGCTATGAAGAGCTGCTGCTGGAATGCAATGGAACTGTGAGCTGAAGACTAGAAGATGGCTGATCTCAATCCTCCAAACCCTCACCAATAAAAACGTTGTCTCTGCTAGTGACAGCGCAGAAGACAGATGAAATGCTGGCCACAAAACCTCCAGATGAAATGATCAGCTCCTCAAGGCTGGAAACACTGAAAAACGATGTCAAGTCCCACTCACATGACCCTGCTCATCAGATCAGCGTCCTCCCTGACTGGATCTGCGTCCTCTATGCTCAGATCTGCTGGATCTGAAGCCTCCCAATCCAGATCTGCGTCCTATCACTCCAGATCTGCGTCCTCCAAGGCCAGATCTGCTGCTATCTCTTCAGATCTAGGCTGGATCTGCCAATATCTCCTCAGATCTGTATCCTCCAATGCTGGATCTGATGGTATCTCTCCAGATTTGCACCTCCCAAGGCTAGATCTACCAATATCTCCTCAGATCTGCATCCTCCAAGGCTGGATCTAATGCTATCTCTCCAGATCTGCACCCTCCAAGGCTAGATCTGCCAATATCTCCTCAGATCTGCAACCCCCAAGGCTGGATCTGCTGTTAGTCCTCCAGATCTGCGTCCTCCAAGACTGGATCTGCCAATATCTCTTCAGATCTGCGTCCTCTCTACCTGGTTCAGCTGGATCAGCGTCCTCTGAGTCCTCCTGCTGGATCTGCGTCCTTCCCTCTCCGACTGGCCCTACCTCCCGGAATCGCTACCACAAGAAGGGGTCTTCCTTCCGGGGCCTCACTGTGAAAATCCTGGGTCGCGACTCACCACCGAACTCGAAGGATGATGCTCTGTGGTACACCTAATATAGTGCACTCGAAGTCCCCTGAAGCTAAGGGTGATGCTAAGAAAATAACCTTACCAGGGCAGGCACTCGAAGTCCCCCGAGGCTAAGGGTGAGATCTTCGAACGGAGACACTCGGTTGCACTAAACAGTGCTGCAGACCGACTAAACAACCGGCATGCTGAAGGAGACATAAGTCTAGCTCTCAATATCAATATCAAATCATGCATGCCAAATGAGGTGAGAACCCCACCTTTTATAGTGCTAAACTCCCTCCAAAACCTTGACTGCGTCCTTCACTCTCCTTGGTCTGCGCAGTTAACCTTGGGTCAGCGTGAGGCCTCCCCTCATACTCATGTGGACCCCCAAGGCCCCCTCTCTAAGTTATAACGTCAATCAACTAGGAAAAACACTTTATTTTATAAAGTGAGGTAACCCCTCTTATTTCTCACTTTATTTATTATTTCTAGCTAAAGCGGCAAAATTAAACAAAAATGAAATATTCCAATTAGCAATGCTAATTAGGAATATTACAATTGGTCTGCTTAGACTTTGCTCCTCTTGCTGTGTAGCAAGGTTGTAGCGTTGTTTAGCACAGGGTGTTCCCGAGTGGGAATCCCACCTCTTTCCTTGAGGAGCCTCTTGGAAGAGTTTTGCATTCATTTCCACATCAGGTTTCCAGGCCAAGCTCCAGCTTACTTCATCAGTGTAGTTTCTGCAGGTTATTGTGCTGTGTTGGAGGGTGCAACAGTGGAGGGGATTAGAATCCCACTTTCTGAGCTAGTTTCTCATTGGAGGGAGGCTTCCTTCCCTAGGGAGATCTGTTTGGAGAGATCTTGAGCTCATTTCAGATCTGTGGCATCAGGTCACACATTTCCCAACATTCCCAGTGTTGTTCCAGCTAGGGAATGCGTTATTTTTGGAGGCAGCTTCAGTGGATGATCTAGTGGCTTTTTTGCAGTGTTTCCTTGTGATTGAAAGGTGCATCCTTTCATGGGGGGAAGCCTTTGAGGGATCTACAGCAGATCTGATATCTTTCAACCTTCTACACTCTTATTCTTCAGTGTTGCAGTGATTATTCAGTAATTTTCTGAAGATCAAATTTGTATTCAGAATGTATGACAAGGAACCCTCTCCGGGTTGCTTGCAATTGTAATAAGGAGACTAGATCTCAGTTTATGAACATGATTGTCTAATATATGAGCAGATCTATTTTTCCTCCTAATTTCTGAGTTGAAGCCCTCATAACACTGTGCAGTCTTCTTTGTGTATTATTTATGAGTAGCAGTGTTTGGGGTTTTAATGATTTCCAGCTACACTAGGTGTGGGAGCTATGTTTACCTCACCTAGTTTCTTTTGTTTCTGATCTCCTCTTGGATTTAGATGATAGAGGGACATATCTAATGGATCCAAATGATGGTTTACATTTTTATGGCATACATTTCTAGAAATGCATTTTTTTGTGAATCCATTTTTTGAGCAGTCCATTTTTTGGAATATTTTAAGATATTCCCATTACTACTTATTTTCCCTATTTTGAGATATTACACCCACCTTGGCCTGCACTGCCTCTCCTTGGCCAATCACGTGTTGCCTTCCTCTAGCCAATCCCACATTGTCCTTTTTGTGCCTCTTTTACGCTTCCACCTAAGGCAAACTCGACCCGGCCACTAGAGCCGCAATTTTCCCTTGGGGACTTTAGGTAAATACTTTATTTGGCCTAATTATTAATTGTGGGTCCCCTACCCATTTTATTTCCGCCTAAAATTAGGATTTGCCAAAATTAATAAAAGTTAATATCCCAATTATCTGCCTGCTAATTTGGGGATATTACAGTCCTCCCCGCCAAAAATTGCTTGTCCTAAAGCAATGCCTGAACAAACCTCCTCTCTAGCTGACGCTCCCCACTATCACTACAAAAATGTGCCTAGATCCAGATGCACCACTGAATCATCCCTGTCCTCTGCACCGTCCTGATATGAAGGAATCCCTCAATGCCAAGATCCCAAGCCATCTTGTCCCACATGAAGCCCCACCTGCTCCACTCACTATCTTTGCTTGAAGCCTCAAACCTACCCAAAAAATTATGCCGAATTAATCTTGGCTTCCCCTCAATAGACCCAAAAAAACCCAAAAAGGGTTCGCCCACAACTTGACTTCGGAATTTGGTCCTCTTGGACTTGGTTCACTGTGCTACTAGGTAAATCGAACCTTGGATGAATCTGCTAGAAAATGCCTACAGAAAGCTACCAAAGTCCCTGGTAGGAGGTAGCTAACCTACCCTCCAAATCTCCTGATGAACTATGCTTCTCTCCAACTCCCGGCACCCACACCAAACTAAACTGCGCGATCACTATGTAGTCTACTCTACCTTTGCGCAGTTCTAAAGGGGCTACGCTCTTCCTATTTTATTGTTGTGTAATTGTCTCACCAAAATGCTTAACTCCTCTCCTGAGTGGGCACTTGAAATCCCCCGAGGTAGAGGTTGAGATCTCCGCTTGAAGATCTCCTGTGCTAAACAGCACGGCAGACTTGGCTCTCTGGCTCAAGCGTGCTTCATTCAAAATGACCAAGAGAAATAAGATGAATGAATGAATGCTCAAACAAGCCTTCCCTTCTTCCTTTTGTCCATTGGGGCCCAACGTATTCCTTGGGTCCCACCTTGGCCTGTGTTGCCTCTCCTTGGCCAATCACGCGTTGCCTTCCTCTAGCTAATACCATGCTGTCCTTTTCGTGCCTCTTCTATGCTGCCACTTAAGGCCAACTTGACCCCACCACTAGAGCTACAATTTTCCTTTAGGAACTTTAGGAAAAGACTTTATTTGGCCTAATTATTAATTGTGGGTCCACTACCCATTTTATATCCGCCTAACATTAGGATTTGCCAAAATTAATAAAAGTTGATATCCCAATTAGTTGACTAGTAATTTAGGGATATTACATTTTCCAGGGACTTAGTCCAAAAATAATTATGTACTTATGTGTGTGTGCATCTAGTCTTTCCTGCGTTGTATTTGCTACAGTATATTATTTTGTGAAGGTTGTAGTATAAGGGTTTCAATATTTACAGTAGAACACAGTAAATAATTTGTTCAGAAATTAACAAATAGAAGAAATCTAATCAGTTGCTGCAGTAGGATTCTAAGCAACAAAATTTTCACATGGTATCAGAGCGCAGATAGAAGTGGAAGAACTCAGCTATAGAAGGAAGAGGGAGCTTCGAAGCCCTACATAGGCAGCTACTCGAAACCACAATGAGTTTGTGCAGTCCATTAGCCAGCGAAGCAATTTTTGAGGAAAATTTGTTTCACTAAGTGAGTCGACAAAGAAAAAAGTTTCCAGATCAAAGATTGTCAGAGGCAGAGGGAGCAACAGCAACGATTTTTCTTGGAAGGCATATTTTCAGTTGGGATGCATTCATTTTGCAACAGTAGTTGGCAGAATAGCATCAGAAGGGAAGAAGAGAACACATTGAGGGAATTTTGTCCACAGAGAATTTCTAGCCAAGAAATTATAATTTTCCATGCACAGCAACAGTAGTTGAGAGCAGATTTACCAACTCCAGCAGGGATTGCGTAAAGCCAGTCAGCAGTTGCGTAGTGGAGATGACGCAGAGTTCAACTTTTGTTTGGCGAGATGGCATTAGCAGGGCCAAGATAACGTGGTGGTTGTCCCCACCAATCCAGATCAGAATAAGACATAAAAGAAAGAGATGGCTAAGGCAAAGAGGAAGATTCTCGATGGAGTTTGAGAACATGTGGTTTCTCACATAGCAGCCTTGGGTACAGCCAAAGAGATGTGGGACTCCCTTGCCACGTTGTACTATTGATTTTTGTATCATCGAATGTGCTCTAGTCTCAAGAATTTGCAGGGAGGCTAGGAGGATGAAGACAGTGTTGAAATTTGGGTACCAGAGGACAAGTGGTTCCCTAAGGCTTTGATCTTTGGCCTAGGGATAAGTGCCCAAAAGAATTTAACTTTTTCTCCTAAAGTGACTTTATAAGTTGTAAAGTCGAATCTAATTTAAAAGTGACTTTAAGTGATAAAGTTACTAAGTCTAATCTTAAAGTGACTTTAATAAAGTCAATGTGAAATTAGAAAGTGAAAAGTGACTTTGGAAATAAATGACTAAGAGGGTCTTTATTAAAGCGGGGTGAATTAAAAAATAGAAAGTGAGATTTAAATGCACATTTAATCTCAGCCCTAGATCTAAAGCTATCTCAGTCATTGGATTTGAGGATTCCCCAAAAGTCACTTAGAGTTAAGTTAAAGGAGGAAAAGAAGGAAAAGATCATTCATCCTTTCATAAACAGATTGAGAGAGGACGAGAGAAAGCAAAGGAGACAATTCTGAGCAGTGAGAAGAAAGAGGGCAGCAGCAAGGAGACTTCAGCAAATCCGTACAGGAGCTTAGAGGCACAATTCCCAAGGCAAAAATCTGTACAGCAGGAGGTTGGCACACTTTTAGAGGAAGGAGGCATAGAAAAAGAGGGATTCTGTACAGTAGCTTCAGCACACATTCCAAGGTAGATTTTGGGCTCGAAAAGCGAGTAGTTTGTTGTTTTTTTGGCACAGATTTCGAGGAAATCTGTACAGCAAGACAACGTTGTTTTCGAGGATATTTTTAGGCACAGGAATCGAGGAGGAAGTACATTTGTACTTTCCATACATTCTATATAGTTGTATAGTCGTACCACTGAAATATGGGCACGCATTTCGAGGGTGGCAATTCAGCATTTAATGTTGTAATAAATGTTGTAATTTTTTTGTTTTGTAAGTTCGCTGTTTGGCACGTTTTCCGGGGCAATATGCAAGCACGAAAATCGAGATAAGTACATTTGTGTGGTTGCTGGATTTTTTTACTGTATTTTCTATCTCACTGCAAAAGCAATATTCAGAAATAAAGAGGAACTTTCGAATTGGTTTTCCCCAAGAGTTGTAGGGGGTTCTTCCAGGGTCATGTTGACCAAAAATCAGCATGTCATTTTGTGTGTGTGTGGCTGAAATTATTTCTATGTTTTTATTTATGCATTTTCAGCACTGTGAAATTTCCAGAATTTGTGTTTTCTGAAAATATTTATTATTTCCAGCTTGTTGAATGAATGGTTATGGGAATGGGCATTTAACTACATGGGAGTAATAAGGAGAAACTGAAAACCGGGGTTGGGCTAAAATTTCTACAGACGAAGATCGAGTCAAAGTTGATCTGAGCCATTGATTAGGATCTAATCTGGGCCGTTGAAACTTCAACAAGAAGATTATAAGGAGGAGCTTGATGGGTACTTGGAAAACACATCGAGTAAGAGATGAAGAGATTGATTTCTCAATAGAGGAGCGCAATAGTTGTCGGAGGAAGATCGAAGTGATTTCTTGCAATGAGGAGCACAGATGGTTGGTCAAAGGGAGTATTCCTAATCCAGTGATTACCTTGCACAGGAGGCAGAGAGAGGTGCAAAAGGGGAAGGGCAGAGCCACACTGGACAACGCAGAGGCAGCATAAAAGCTTCAGAGGGAGTTCGAAGTTTTCCTGAGGCGTAGTTGAGATCCAGTACCGGAAATCAGGGTGTGAGACCGAGAGGTCATAAGATCGAGTTTCTAGCCAGCAAAAGATCAGTCGGGAGGTGTGGCGCAATCCTAGCAGTAGTAACGCAGTAACTTCGTAAGTGTGACGCAGAGACCACGCAGAGGGCTCATCTCCAGCCAGATCAGTACTGGATCTTCTTATACTAATGTGAGTTTATCTCACTATCTTTTTTCCAGTTGATTCTTTTTATCGGATAGCCAGTTGGACATCCAAAGATTGTATTCATAAAACTATTGCATAATGATACAAACCCTCAGTTGTTGCACCAGTTTTCCCGCATTGGGTTTTTCCGGGAACATTTGTCCAAAAATAACGGTGTCCATTGTGTGTCTATTTCTTTCCTACATTGAATTTTGTTTCCGCAGCGTTTTATATTTGCGAAGGTTGCAGTGTGATGTATTTAGTGTTTGTCGAATGAAAGTGCAAATAAATTGCTAAGATAAAATTAACAATTAGGTGAATATTTTCCAATGTTGTAATAGGATTCTAGTTCTAGGAATTTTCACATGTACCAAAGATATTCCGAGTAGCGAAAGATGTACCTAGAGGAAAAACTGAGATGTACCCATATGTAGAAGGGGGAGCACATAGACCACTTTCTCACCAGGCTTCAGGATGTCCGAGATCAGTTGGCAGTTGTAGTGTCAGCGCCTCAAGCTTCAGAGATGGTGCGAATAGCTCTAAATTATGTCTCCAAGGAATGGCAAGTGTTCGTCCAAAGTATTTTGGGAAGAGAAACATTCCCAAGGTGGGATAGGATGTGGGTAGATTTGCAGCAGGAGGAGCTGAGACGAGATTTCGTGAACAACACCATCAATGGCAGCAATAGCAGTGGGACGAAGGCAAAGGTGAAGGAAGAGGAGAATGCAACCCTCACATCAAAGGGGCAACAGGAGCAGCGCAAAAGAAAGAAGGGCGTTTCGAAGATCAAGTGCCTTAGATGTGGTGAAATTGGTCACTACAACACCCAGGGTCCGCTCAAAAGGAGGGACAAAGAGGAGAAGCAAGAGAAGTAGGTTGCATCCACAAAGATCGACAAGTTTTCCTCTAGATTGGAGAAAGAGTTTTCCATGATCATCGACATACCTCTAGGGATGAGGTGGGGTGATTTGGTTTTATAGCCCTAGAGAGCTACAGCATGGGCTGGATCCTTGAGGAGCCCACCTCTTAGATCAATTACTTGCTACGGGACCCCATAGCAACAGTAGCAGGATGAACCAATGACAGTTGGTGCAGTCAGGTGCCAGAGTGACAGATGCAGTAGCTAGCAGCAGTCATGACTAAGCAACGTAGAGCAGAGTTGGCAGCAGTGCAGCAGCACAGTGCAGAGTCAGCAGTAGGGCAGAGACTTCAGTGAGAATGCAGATACTAGCAGTAGTCAGGACTCGAGTGACAAATGCATCAGACTAAACATAGTTGGTTCAGTATGAGGGACATCTCTCAGTTGTAGTAGCAGCAGATGAGAGACAGTTGCAGATGTTGTAGTGGCAGCAACAACAGAGTTGTTGTGCAGATGCAGTAGTTGGTAGCAGTATGCAGGGTAAGCAGCAACACAGATGCAGTGCAGAATTAGAGTTTCAGAGTAGTTGGGGGGTAGTGAGGCCAACATCAGCAGCGTAGCAAGAGGTGGTATAGAGTCAGAATATTGCTATCAGGAGGGTGGAGTAATAGAGCACATTCCTCGCTAAGAGGGAGTGCTGATTTTTGTAGCATCGGATGTGCTCTAGCCTTGAGATTTTGCAGAGAGGGTAAGACACATGCATTCTCCAAGATCCAGAAATCGTTTGGGGAAATTCCACCCAAAAGTGACCTAATTAAAATAATTAATCAGTTTTACAATTTCCTAAGTGTAAACTTAGGAAATATGATTAATTAAAAGGTATTAATTATGTCGGGTGTGAATCTTCTAAATATAGGCGTGGATCGAGTCCAAGTTAATCTTAGCCATAGATTAAGATCTAATCATGATCGTTGATGTCTCAAGGAGAGATTATAAGAAGGAAGTCGATGGGCATTTGGAGAACACACCAAGACTGGGATCGAACTTGCTGGCAGATCGATTTTCCAGAGTAGCGTCGTTGACTTGTCGGAGAGAGAGCCAGTGAGCTCGTTGCAGTGAGAGAGGGGCAGGGATAGAAAGACCGGAGGGAAGTTTTCAGATCCGGTGAACGCATAACAAAGAGGCAGCGCAGAGGCCATGCAGAGGTTGTGCAGTGCTATAGAGGAGATCTGAAATTTTGCTGGGAGACAAGGTTGATTCAATGCCAAAAACCGGAGAGAATTTCCAAAGGCAACGAGGGTCCAGTTTCCAAACAGCAGAAGATCAGAGGCAAGGAGAACGACTGCTCCTAGTTGTGAGAAGAAGAACTGTGTAGGGTGACGCAGTCACTGTGCAGAGCTAAGGTTAATGTCACATCGCCTGTGGAAGTGAGAATTTTCTCACTAGATTGTTTGTCAGTTATTTCTCTATATTGGAAAGCTAGTCTGCGCAGCCAAAGATTTGTACTTAGATTTTCTACTGCTTAATATTAAAAACCTCAGTTGTTGCACCGGTTTTCCCAAGTTGGGTTTTTCCGGGGACTTGGTCCAATAATAATTGTGTACTTATGTGTGTGTGCATCTAGTCTTTCCAGCGTTGTATTTGTGAAAATTCCTGAATACAGTTATGTAGAAATCCTATTGTAGTATCATGGTTTACTTCTCCTACTTGATTGAATTATACAAGTTATTTTCAGAAGAAATATTCAGAAAATATCGAAGTAAACACAACTAACAGCCTACACATGCAGATCATTTACTAAATATTATGCTCATTCAAACAAAGTGACACACTGAATTTTGGACATAATATGAGGGTTTATTATTATTAAGTAGATTCTAAGTACACCAAATTTGGGCACCAAATCTGGTTAACTTGACAGAGAAAATACAGATCTACAGCTAACCTGTTGTTCTGAGACCAAGATTTTGACTGATCCACACCCTCAAACAGGATTTACAAGACTCAGCCAGAATTAGGCACTAGAAACCCTAGCGCTTCCCCTTAAGCCCCAGCGTCAGCCCTACTAGCCTCTGTGTGCCCTTGCGTTGCTCAGAAGGGGGCTGCGTAACCCCATACTAGGTGATGCAGTCCTTACGTTGCCCTAGAAGGCCTCTGCATAACCCTGGTGGCCTCTTGAAGCTGCAGCGCTGCCCCTCCTAGGCCTGCGTAGCAGCTGAAGCTCTCTATGTTGTGTAGTTGTTGCAGTTGCCCTTGCTCCTCTGCGCTGCTCCTGATTTTTACTCCTCTGCCTCTTGCTAACTCTTAGCTCCGGGATCAGATGATCCCCTCTGCCAATACTACCCCTCACTACAGAAAACCCTTCTGGAAATTCTTAGAAAACCCTGCCCTAAAATTCCACCTCAGTCTCTCAGCCATGCCTCCGTGTGTGTATCTCCAACTAACCCTCAAGTCTTTCTCTTATACTTTTCGTTGAGACATCAACAGTCGTGATTTAATCTCTTATCGACAGCTAAGATTAAAAGACCGCTTGATCCACGTCACTTAGAACATTTCATCACGTGTTTAATTAATTCACTTTAATTTTTCTAATTCCCTAAGTTAGACTTAGGGTCCTCATTAAAAAAATTAATTATTTTTATATCTCACACATAAGATGAAATTTCTCCAAACGCATTCTGGGTTTTGGAGGTGATGTGTTTCTTAGCGCCTCCACAAAGTTTCAAGGCTAGAGCACACCCAATGCTACCCCAATAGACAAAATCTCAACACTCCCTCTTAGCACGGAGTGTGCTCTAGCAATACATCCACACCATGTATCACAAGATCTTGTCATTGGTCTTTGCGCTGCTGATGCTTGGCCTACTACCCTCCATCCACTGTGTTGCGGCTCTCTATATTGTTGCCCATTTCACTACCACTAACACTGACACTACCACATCTGTACTGCAGCTCCCTCTCAACTTGCTAAATCATCTTGCCCATAGCACTGTCATTGCTAACTGCTGCACTACAACTCAGTTGCGAGAAGTAAGCAACTGAAACTCTTGCCCAATCGTTGGCAGACAAGGCAGGCTACATCCCATCACTGAAACTTCCTTGGTTGTTGCTTTACGTTGTCCTCCTGAAGCTACTGCACTGCGTGAGCACTGCCTCTCTGCGTTGCTGAAGTCCCATCAGCCTCTGCGCTACTGCCTCTATGTTGATGTTGCCTCTGCATTGTGTTGCTCCCTCTACAGCATCTCAGCACTGCCCTTTGCCTCACTGTGAACTTCTGCATCCATCTCCTACTTGTCCTGCTACCGTCTTAAGGCTCCCGTAGCTCGTATGTGATCAAAGAGTAGGGTTGACTGAAGGATCTTTCCATCTTGATATGTCGCTGCTCTACAGATCCAGGTCACCCCACCTCTTATCTCGAGGCACATGAGTCCTCATGGTTGCATCATCATCAGAGCCATCATCCTTTGCTGTTGCAGCCTTGGATTTAGAAGATCCTTTGTCGTTCCTCTTAGGACAAGAGCTGGCAAAGTGTCCAAGTTCGCCACAGTTAAAGCACTAGACCCTGGATAGGTCCCTCTTCTTCTTCCCTCGCTGCTTCCGTTCCTTTGATGCAAGGGCTGCATCATCCTCCTCTTCTTTCTCAACTCTTGTTGATCCACTTTCATTGCTCTGTCTCTTGGTGACTCTCCTAATTTCCTCCTAACAGAGGATTTCCCACATGTCTACCTATGACGGTAACCCTACCCTGCCCAAAATGCTTTGGACAAACACTTCCCACTCTTCCGAGACTGCATTTAGTGCAGTCCTCACTAGGAGCCCCTCATCTGGATTTGCACCCATGGCAATCAATTGATCCTAGATGGTCTGAAGTTTGAAGAGAAATGGATCTATCTCCTCACCCTTCATCATTTCGAACAACCGCATCTGATTCTCCAGAAGCATCCTTCTTTGGATAGAGCCTCCCTAATACATCGTGTCCAATGCTATCCACACTTCATTTGTCGTATTCTTGCAGGCAATATGAGACACGATGTAGTCTTTGACTCCGTCCATGATCAAATGCTTAGTCCGCGCTTGATTTTCTTCGTACTTCTTTAGAGGATCTACATCGGTTGGCACAGCTAGGACTTTCTCTGCATGATCTTTGAGGCCATACTCATCCAGAAGTGACAGGTTTCCGGCCCTCCAGATAACAAAATCGGACATGTCGTCCAACATATCCCGATCTCTCAGTCCATATCATTCCATTTGCTCAGATCTGTCACAACAGATACTCCTCCCCCTCTTTCAGTTGCAATACTCAACAGAAAATGTTGGATCTGGGTTTTTTGGTGATTTAGAAACCCTCTATAGTAACTGCTCCCTTTGACAACTGATTTCCCTCTTGGAAATCTTCAGCGAAACACAATCAAATAGTACTCTCCGATCACCCTCCTGCTCGAATCTCAGATCTGTTTGGCTCAGATCTGCTGAGTGACTATCTTCCTCCTGCTCTTTGTTGACTTAGCTAGGCACAATTCTGCACCAGCAAAATCTCCACCACACCAGAACTGTTGAAGATCTGAAGCACTACTTCTAGATCTTGGCAAGACTTCTCTACAATAGGAAGAGTGACTGGATTGCGTCCTACTGACTGGCCCAGCGTACCCTCAGCACTGCTCAAAAGAGGACTGCGTAACCCCAGACTGGGTGATGCAGTCCTTACGTCGGCCTGGGAAGGCTCTGCATAAGCCTGATGGCCTTCTGTAGATGTAGCGTTGCCCCTTCCTGGGTCTGCGTCCTCCTGCTACCAAGTTGCCCCTTCTGAATCTCTGTTGTTGTCCTGCAGAAAAAAAATATTCTTCAGTTGATTTGCTGGAGATTCAGCTTGATCTGCTATCGCCCCAATACCATGTGAAAATTCCTGAATACACTTATGCAGAAATCCCACTGTAACATCATGGTTTACTTCTCCTACTTGATTGAATTATACTAGTTATTTTCAGAAGAAATATTCAGAAAATACCGAAATAAACACAACTAGCAGCCTACACATGCAGATCATTTACAGAATATTAAACAAAGTGACACGCTGATCGGTGCAGCAGATATGAGGGTTTATTATTATTAAGTAGTTTCTGAGTACAACAAATATGAGCACCAAATCTGGTTAACCCGACAGAGAAAATATAGATCTGCAGCTAACCTATTGTTCTAAGACCAAGATTGTTAAAATTGGACAACTAGGTCCAATCTCCGGGTTGTGCTGCTCAAATGATGATCGCAATATTTTTATTGGATTCCTCTTTCGGAGAGGTGTAAGATTGATCTAAAGATCATCTCGATCAGATGAGCAGAACATGTACTTTGAATTTATTCCACTTATGTGTTGGGTCGGCCTGGAATAAAATATTGACTTAAATGTCTTAAAGGACGTGTCACACACCCCCAAAGATTCCTATATATTGGAGAGACTTGGAGTTCATTTGACACACATCGGTGTGGAGGAATTCTCTCTCTCTTGATGGCGTTGGAGCTGCGTATTCTTTGTTTGGCTTGTTCTGGGGTTATGTGTGACACGCTTGGCTGAATGACCTATTGAAGACTTTGCTGGTAGAAGCATCCTGCTGATCGCCGTAACGCCACCATTTCTTATCTCTGTCTTGGCTTGTCTTCTATCGATCTATTAGTATGTTCTATCTTCTTCAGTATTGTGCCCTAATCTGAAATGGCATAGAACAAGAGCAGAAATTAACATGGTATTAGAGGATAGGGAAGACGAAGCCCAATTTGAATTACAGTTGCAGAAAGTTGCCACCATGTTTAAGGGCAGATTGCATGTTGATTAAGGGAAGACTGCATGTTTAAGGGAAGTACTGTCTTATTCTCTAAAAGAGAATGCTGTAAGCCACTTAAATGTTTTCCGCAGAAAACAAAGGGAGCAATCGATCTTAAACACAGTCATCGTAAAACCAAATATGGGTGACGTCAAGCTGTGTGGTAGGCCGCAGGCCATACCACCACAGCGAAATGGCAGCACGTATTTTTTTAAAAAAATGCTGGAGGTAGAAAATGGCAACGAAATGGCAGCGCACATTTTTTAAATGGCGTCACTGTTCGATGAAATCCTATTTTCTGCATTCGATCTATCTTAAATCAGAGGATATCCGGATAATTTGCCTCCGAATGC
This sequence comes from Pinus albicaulis, assembly GCA_034641835.2. NCBI lineage: Eukaryota > Viridiplantae > Streptophyta > Pinopsida > Pinales > Pinaceae > Pinus > Pinus albicaulis. Next base: position 1,528,161,110 of record CM076578.1, read on the forward strand.
CAAGCACGTCACAGATGCGTCAGCCTTAACGGGAAACAAAATCGCCTTGCCGCTCAGCTCCAAATCCGCATTATTATCGAAGTGGAGAGTTATCCCTGGAATCTTGACCGAGGTGATGTTCGACAGGTTGTAGCAGAGGTCAATGATCGAATTTGGTTCCGGATCCGTGCTCGGAAGACCCTGGACTTTGCTCTGGAACGAATTTCTCAGGGCATGGTATGCGTATGGGGTAAACCGAGTAAAGGCGGTTCCAGTGTCCAGAATTGTGGGTCCTAGAGCAGAAAGCGTAACTGGGAGCCTCACGCCTCCGACGCTTATGCCGGTCAATCCCACAAGATAGAAGGATGGAAATTGGGAATTTGAGACGAGATACGTGAAAGAGGCATTGGCAGGAATCGAACCCTGACCGACGCTCAACAAGCCCGTTACTGTCGTGGATAGGATGTCCGGAAGACAGTATGAGAATTGGCCGCCATATTTGGCCCATGTCTGGGAAGCTTTAAACCCTCGCTCGCTGCGCAAACTGCAATTTATTGCTGCGAATTCCTTCAAAGACTCGATTTTTTTACAGTTTCAGATCATCGAAGGCCACTCAATTCCTAGCCTCGCGAGCTACGCTGGGCTGAAATCGATCGCGGGCTTTGATATTTAAGGTATGTTGAAGCTTTGAACAGGTCGACATGCTTTAACAGACTTGAAAGCAGAGCAGAAGTGGATATTCCGAGGACTCACCTTAAATGCTGTGAAGGCGATGCTTTCTTCTTATATGAGGACATCGTGAACGGCTGAATTCGATTTTGTTTCTAAAGTTATGCCTGTCGTCTTGAACAGTTGAAATTCTCCCTATTTAAAAGGAAAAACAATATTTTTATGCGTTCTGGACTGCGTAATTCATTTTTCGATTTGCAGACGATGTTTCGCCAGTAATTTTCGGTGTTTTGAACAGCTGAATTTGTGCTTATATCGTGCTTCTTTGCTTTTCTTGTCCCTTGGGTCAGGATCCTGTAAAATATGAGTTTGGGAGCTGTGACGTTTTCTCCAGTTTTTTTTTCTCGGAGAAGTTTGACAGCATTTGAGGATATTTAAGTTGGGAATGAGAGTATATGGGTTCTTATAGCATCTTGTTAACCTTAAGGGCTGTTAAAAGTATTCATGAAAGTTTAAGTGTGTTTCTGTACATCTTGTCCACATGAAGGGCTGTTAAAATGAGCCAGGACAGTGTTAAGTGCATTTCTATACTTTTTGTCCACTGGTGTTAAGGATACTAGTTCATTTGGAGACCCGATGTCTGGATTTTGTGTTGACATAGATCCAAAAGGGACCGGTATTTTTGAAAATGAAGTTTTTCTGATTGATTAGAAAACAAAATTAGAGAGCATTAGGGGTCCATGTCTTTTGAATAATCTATAAGCATCTTTGCTGGAAGCAACGGTAGAGAAAAGGGCAGATTACTTGAAGGGATTTGATCATTGATGTCTATATCAAAGCAAAAGTGGATTCAAGGCCTACAATCTTCTTCTCTCTTTCGGCCACCTCCTCAAGATGCACGGCAACGACAGGGAGAATACAGACTTTGATCAAAGAGTTTCACTCTGTCTCTATTTTCCTCATGTACAGAATCCAAAATGGCGAAGTGGGTCATCTATCTAAAGAAGGTTGTTTTTCGGAGAAGAAATCTAAGCCTTCAGACTTCATCAAGTGTTGGGACGTGCTACAGATGAATTCATATTTGCTTCCTTTATTATTGGCTGCCTCTAAATACCAGTTGTGACAATGCCTTGACAGTTTCTCTAGAAAGAGTAACTGGGCATAAAAGGAGTGCAAGTGCAGGTGCTGAATTTGGAGCTTGGAAAATTGTGATTGCTGACAAAGACATTGGACAGTGGTTTGGGCATCATATTTGAAGTTGGGATTGTCTGAAGGTTTTTGGAGACAATCTTAAGAAACAAGCAGCCTGTTGAAGTTCCATGTACAGTCATTTGATGGAAAATATTTCGGGGCATACCCTCTTACAGAAATGCGATTGAGTATTGATGAATGTATCTGCATGCTCGAGTGTGACTTGTTGTATTCTACAGTACGATGTAAAACAATGGTGGTTTCTTGTAAACCATATGCTGAAGATATCTTTGTATTGGCAAGTCTTGTAAGCAAGCTATTCATCTTAATGCAGAAAGGGGACTGTTAGAAGGCTGAAAGGCCTTGTGAACAATACTTATGATATGACAAATCACTGTTAGAGGGCATTCTGATACAGGCCCATAACATTGGAGGAGCATTGTCATTGAAAGAAGGCAGATTGATCAGCTAATATATGAAGCAGCAGAGGACCTTGTGAGCAGCTAAAGGCAGAAGTATTGAGCAGCAGTACTCTTTGCAGGTATAGGAGGAAGAGAACCCTGCCTGGTACATCAAGGACAAGAGTCCAAGAGATGTAAGTGAAGTGCATATTTAACAAGCAGTGATGAATGTGATAGTTCTAAATCTGTCACTCTATGTCACTGTCATCATGACAGTGACATAGACAGTCACCCATGATTACGAAATTTATAATAGCAGTAAGCTATATCAGTCTTACATTGGAGCATTATGAGAAGCTTGGAAGTGTGATCTGAGAAGTTTTTACAGACTTCAGTCACGTTGTTGGCGTCTTGAACCATGATCGGCAAAGCCTGTTTGGATGGCTTTGACTGTGGGAGAATAAGACCCCTTTTGAAGTTGGTGTCTGGGTTGCCCTCATTTAAAATAGATGTCTTCCCTCGAGAGAGAAGCTGACATTAAGAGGGAGATACATCTGAGCTAATATCATTGCTAGACGAAGGAAGATCCTCATGGCTCAAAGTCATATGGCTTCAAAGGGGGAAATTCTGGAAGAAAACCAAGAAGCCATATAAATACCAAGGATATCTAGCTGCCATGTGTACAATATGAGCCTGGATCATGTGCAGAAATTGGAAAGCATCAAGGTCTACAAGGATGCGAGGGTGATGTCTAGGATATAGTTCCTAGACCACCGATCAAAGTTGGTGTCATCTCTACAAGATCTAGCATGGATCTGTTGGAAGTGCTGAAAAGTTCAAGGCAAGATTCGTTCCCTGTGAGGAAGGTATAGACTATGATGACATATTTGCACCTGTGGCTCGAGATACCACCATTCGATCTAGCCCTTGTTGCTACGCAAGGATGGAGTCTTCATCAGATGATGTAAAGACCGCATTTTTCTGCATGGTGTAATAAAGGAAGAGATATATGTGGAGCAACCTTTGGGGTTGGAAGTCCTGGATCGGGACACTCATGTCTGCAGGTTGAAGAAAGCTCTCTATGGGTTAAAGCAAGCACCCAGAGCTTGGTACAAGAGGATGGATAGTTACTTGATGAAACTGGGCTTCACTCGTAGTATCGTTGATCTGAACCTTCACTGCAAGGTTAATAAAAAGAAGCTTCTCACTCTGGTGCTGTATGTGGATGAGCTGTATGTGGATGACCTCTTCCTGACAGGTGCTGACCTTCTCGTTCATTAGTGCAAGAGGGAGCTCGCTGCTGAGTTCGAGATGAAGGACCTAGGACTGATGTCTAGGCATGAAGGTCTAGCAGAGACCTGGCGAGATTTTCCTTTCTCAAGGAAAATACATTATGAAGTTTCTGGTATGATGGACTGTAAGTCCATGGAACTCAACTTTAAGAAGTTGAGTAGCAGCGTTGCTGGGCCCATCCTATTGAGTATCGTCAACTCATAGGGACCCTGATGTTCTTAATGAACACCTGTTCGGACGTATGTTGTGCAGTGAACACTTTGAGTCAACACATGGTTGATCATAACATTCACTGGGTTGGTGCCAAGAAACTCTTGAGATATCTCTGAGGCACGATAGACCATGGGCTGAGATACACTGCCGGGAGTATGACACTCCATGGATATTCTGATGCCGATTGGGCTGGCAGTGTGGTGGATCGCAAGAGCACATCTGGATGCTACTTCACATGTAGATCTGCTTCGGGCAGGAATCTAAAGTCGGTAGCTTTGAGCACTGCTGAGGCCGTATGCATTGTAACATGTATGGCCTGTTGTGAAGTCAGTTGGTTGCGAAAGCTCTTCTGTGAGTTGTTCGAGCATGTGCTAGATGCCACCGTTATCTTTTGTGATAACCTGAGGGGGATTCATTTGTTACAGAATCCCGGGTTCCACGATTGATCCAAGCAAGTTGATGGTTGGTACCACTTTATCTGGGATATGGTACAGCGAGGCGCCGTAAGGCTCGATCATATAGGAACTAATGAGCAGGTCACGGATATTCTCACAATGCCCTTGGGGAAGGTCATGTTCCTAACCTTCCGTGAGAATCTTGGTATCATGGAACGACCCTATTCTGAGGGTCCTGTTGGACGATGAGCTCTGGGAGCTCAAAGGGGGTTTTGGGGATAGCTTCTTGGAGCTATAAGCACTTATGGTGCTTCTGCCCCACCGTTGTGATTATTGAGTTGGTTCGCCTCTCATTTATCTGTGCCCCGTATGCATCCTACCCATTGAGTTCAAGGCTCATGGGAAGTACCTCTCATTTGGCCAATGAGATGGGAAAGGCTAGAGACTAGTAGCAAAGACTGATGGACGCATCAGAAGTTGCCATACTCTCTATCTAGGATGGCATGGTCCAACCACTTGATCTGGGATCAAGTTTAGTGAGGTTTCGGACCTCCAACTGACTTCGGGTCAGTGAAACTAACTTTGGGTTAGTATATGACTCTCTTGAGTCCTAGTGAGGTTTCGGACCTCCAACTGACTTCGGGTCAGATGAACCAACTTCGGGTTGGTTGGAGACTCTTTGTGAGTCTGATAGAGGTTTCGGACCTCTGGGCTGAATATGTCAACCGAGGTATGATGTCTTTGTGACTGACCCACTTCTGTTCTGAAATAAATAGGCCAGCAAAGCAAGTTACGGCGGGATGACGCACGATGTCTGGATTGCACTAGTGGACGGAGTTCTCCCTAGTTGAGAGGGAGTGTTAAAATTGGACAACTAGGTCCAAACTCCGGGTTGTGCTGCTCAGATGATGATCGCAATATTTTTATTGGATTCCTCTTTCGGAGAGGTGTAAGATTGATCTAAAGATCATCTCGATCGGATGAGCAGAACATGTACTTTGAAGTTATTCCACTTATGTGCTGGGTCGGCCTGGAATAAAATATTGACTTAAATGTCTTAAAGGACGTGTCACACACCCCCAAAGATTCCTATATATTGGAGAGACTTGGAGTTCATTTGACACACATCGGTGTGGAGGAATTCTCTCTCTCTTGATGGCATTGGAGCTGCGTATTCTTTGTTTGGTTTGTTCTGGGGTTATGTGTGACACGCTTGGCTGAATGACCTATTGAAGACTTTGCTGGTAGAAGCATCCTGCTGATCGCCGTAACGCCACCATTTCTTATCTCTGTCTTGGCTTGTCTTCTATCGATCTATTAGCATGTTCTATCTTCTTCAGTATTGTGCCCTAATCTGAAATGGCATAGAACAAGAGCAGAAATTAACAAAGATTCTGACTAATCCACACCCTCAAACAGGATTTAAAAGACTCAGCTCGATTCGGGCCCTACAACCCCAACGCTGCCCCTGAAGCCCCAGCGTCATCCCTACTAGGCTCTGCGTGCCCTTACGCTGCTCAAAAGGGGACTTTGTAACCCTAGACTGGGTGACGCATTCCTTACGCTCCCCTGGAAGGCCTCTGCGTAACCCTGGTGGTCTCCTGAAGCTGCAGCGCTGCCCCTCCTGGGCCTGCATAGCACCTATGTAGCGGCTGAAGCTCTCTGAGCTGTGCAGCTACTGTGTAGCTGCTACTGCTGCCCTTGCTCCTCTGCATTGCTGCTAATTGCTGCTCCTTTGCTGTTGCTGACTCTTGGCTCCAGGATCAGATCATCCCCTCTGCCAATACTACCCCTTGTTGCAGAAAACTCTTCTGGAAATTCTTAGCAAACCCTGCCCTAGAATTCCAGCTCAGTCTCTCAGCTCTGCCTTCGTGTGTGTATCTCCAACTGACCCTCAACCCTTTCTCTTGTACTTTTTCGTTGAGACATCGATGGTCGTGATTTAATCTCTTATCGACGGCTAAGATTAAAAGACTACTTGATCCACACCACTTAGAACATTTCATCACATGTGTTTAATTAATTCACTTTAATTTTTCTAATTCCCTAAGTTAGACTTAGGGTCCTCATTAAAAAAATTAATTACTTTAATATCTCACACATAAGATGAAATTTCTCCAAACGCTTTCTGGGTGTAATATTCCTAATTAGCACCGCTAATTGGAATATTTGATTTTTGTATAGTTTTGCCGACTATAGTTTATTAATAAATAAAAGTGAGAAAGGGGGGGTCTAACTCACTTAAATAAAATAAAGTGTTTCCCTAGTAGGTGCAACGTTATAACTTAAGGGGGAGCCTTGGGGGTCCACACCACGTATGAGGGGAGGCTCATGAAGCCTCTAGGAGCTTCTGCGCAGTCTTAGGAGGAGCACGTGGGAGAGAGAGGGACCACGTTAGGGTTTTGAGGAGGGCCAGCGTTATAAAAGGAGGGGAGAGCAATCCCATTTGGCATTCTTGTTATTGATGATATTGAGCTAGACTTTTGTCTTCTTGAGCACGCTGGCTGTTTAGCTTGTCTGCAGCACTGTTTAGTGCGTTGAGTGTCTCCGGTCGGAGATCTCGCCCTTAGCCCCGGGGGACTTTCAGTGCCTGCTCGGGTAAGGTTGTTTCCTCAGTCTTTTGCGGGAGATTTGGTTGTTATTTGGCGGAGGAGCTGGGCTTCTTTTGGTGACTGCGCAGTCCCTGGGAGAGAGGACGCAGTTCCAGTTGGAGGTGTTCTGTTACGGGGATTTTCTGCAGGAGTTTCAATTGGTATTCAGAGGAGAGGGTCAGTATTGTCGGCAGGAGGTTTCTTGAGGAGTTTGTGGCTTTGTTTCAGCTTATATCTTTTAGCATCTGCGCTGAGCCTTCCTGGGCAGCGTAATTCCTTGAGGAGGGTTTCCTTGGTGATTTTCGGAGGCTGTCCATTTTCGATATGGTTTCTGGGTTCTATCCGGGGTAGTGAGTTCAGGTGGTCTGCAGATTTCCAGCTCATTCCGGCAAGGGGATCATCCCCTAGCTTCAGTCCATTCCAGCAGCAGCAGTTTACGGCAGTTTCTTCCAGCAGCTGGGACGCAGTTTCTTGTAGCAGCCATTTCCTGTTTTTCTGAGAGGGTTCTTCACTTGCCTTGTGCAAGGATAGGTGCATTTATTTTGATTATCCATTGTGTCTCATTATATTCTCAGATTAATAAAATGGCTTAGCATTCCCGACATTTTTATGTATATTTGCTTTATGTTCTAATTCCGGCATTTTCTATATTGTCGTATCCTTGTATTGCTGTCTATTTCCCTTGAGGGATATTACAGTGGTATCAGAGCATAGATCTGGCTCAGCCTGTGGAGCTAGTAGTCTATGAGGCCGAGGGATAGACCCCACATCTGTTACCGGGGTAAGAGATACAGAGACGTTGAGCATAGGTTGGAGAACACCTACGGAGAGGGGGACTATGTTCAAGTGGTGGACACAGATCAGGAGCAGCCTGTGACAGAGCAGGAGCAGCCTGTGACAGATCAGAGCAGGAGCAGCCTGTGGTGGACGCAGAGCAGCAGGGTCCTATGGCAGACGAGGAGGATGCGAGGAGATTTAGAGATGCGCTCCTCCAACACATGCAGGATGTGACGAGGCAGATGGAGTCGGTGGGACAGAGACTCACTGCGTTGGAGGTTAGGCAGCGGGAAACCCCAAGGGGTTTTCCGATCGGTGAGGGATCGGGCACGTCCCACCATATGCCGGAGCGTGATGCTATTCCCATCATGGCATCGCATGCACCCACGCGATCCACTATGCCCACATTCCTAGCAGAGGACATAGGGGTAGGAGCACAGCGGGAGCCAGAGCCTGAGCCTGGCCATATGGACGCCTACATTGCAGAGTACCTGGCACGCGGGCCGGGGATCAGAGATCTTATCTCATTCAGAGATTATGTTCAGCTCCAGCATGATGGTAGACCCCGTGATCATCACAGAGGGCACAGGCATCATCATGATGACCACCGCACAGTTAGCAGATTTCATTTGCCCACGTTTGATGGCTCATCAAACAGTTCGGCAAAGTCTTGGGTAGAGAAGTTGGACATCTATTTCCAGCTTAATCAGATGTCGCAGTCAGAGGCCATTAAGGTGGCAACATTACATCTGGATGGTGAGGCCCAGGACTGGTGGTTTCATGGGATGACGACACTCGGGCATTCTACAGTGGGGACATATGCTGAGTTTACCCAGAGGGTGATAGAGCGTTTTGACAGGAGGGATCCGGAGCAGCACTTCGTTGAGCTGACGAAGCTTAAGCAGACTGGGAGCCCAGAGACTTACATTTCAGATTTCTTGAGGGTTTCAGTGATGGTGCCAGATCTATCCGCAGCTCGGATGGTCTACATGTTTGTGGAGGGATTAGCAGAGCCACTTCGTGGCCTAGTCAGGTCGACTAGACCGGCTACACTTCAGGATGCCATCAGCAGGACCCGAGATTTACAGGATGTCTTGCCCAGGACTCGGACACCCTACCCCCAGAGACAGGCTTTCCAGCCTAAGGGGAAGGACACGAGGATTCCGCCTCCCAAGGGGAATCCCGATCGGGTGCAGGTTGACGATGAGGCCAGGAGGGAGCTGAAGAAGAAGCAATTGTGCTTCACTTGCCAGGAGCCATTGGCGCCGGGACATAGATGTGTTGCAGGGAAAGCACATTTCATTGAGGTCTTCTCCGAGAGTAGCGGGGAAGAGGATGAGGATGATGATGTGGAGGCAGGAGATAGTTGTGCAGTGCAGGGTACCTTACCACCTCCACCACCACCAGCAGGTGGTGCGTCATTTGCACCTACTGGAGGAGCTCTAGCAGCCTTGCGGGGAGTTCCCCAGTATTTGACGTTGCGCGTACGAGGGACAGTGCATGGTCAGCGAGTCTCAGTCTTGGTCGACAGTGGGGCAACCCACAACTTCATCGATGCGCAGATGGTTGAGCGGAGAGGTATACAGACTGAGAGTTTTGATGGATTTTCAGTTTTCGTCCCAGGAGATCAGACCATGGTATGTGCTCGATATGTTCCCGAGCTATCAGTGACGATGGGCACCTACACATTGACAGATCATTTTTTTGTGGTCGACATTCCGGACACCAACATGATACTGGGTGTTCAATGGCTTATTACTCTAGGGAAGGTCACGACAGATTGGAAGGCCCTAGAGATGGAGTGGGATGACCCCAAGACAGGGAGGCATGAGAAGATACGGGGACAGCACACATACCCGCCTCAGACTGTTTCAGCACATCGGATGGAGGCAACCTTCCGTAAGGGAGACATAGAGTGGGCAGTAGAGCTGCGGGCTTCAGAGGCAGCGACTACAGGACAGGCAATGCATCCAGAGGTACAGACCATCCTTGACAGGTATGCCATAGTATTCGGGGATATTCCGCCGGGGCAGCCACCGGATCGGGTGTTTGAGCACACCATTGAGCTGGAGCAGGGTATACAGGCAGTGATCACCACACCTTATAGGCATCCCAAGGCTTATCGGGATGAGATTGAGCGAGCTATTCAGGAGTTGCTGGCCCTTGGGCACATTCGGCCGAGCACGAGTCCTTTTGCTTCTTCTGTGGTGTTGGTGAAGAAGAACGACGGCACATTGCGAATGTGCATTTATTACAGGGCTCTGAACAAGAAGACCTTGAAGAACAGGTACCCCATTCCCAGGATCGATGAGTTGATGGACGAGTTGAGCGGAGCACGCTTCTTCTCAAAGATTGATTTGAGATCTGGGTACCGTCAGATTCGCGTGAGGGAACAGGACATTCCCAAGACCGCCTTCAGGTGTCATTATGGGCACTTCGAGTTTCTGGTTATGCCTTTTGGGCTGACCAATGCACCCGCTACCTTTCAGTCGTGCATGAATCATATCTTCAAGGGTCATTTGAGGAAGTTTGTGTTGGTTTTCTTCGATGACATACTCATATATAGCAGGACTCGGGAGGAGCATCTCCAACATATTGAGACAGTATTGCGCATCTTGGAGGAGCAGCAGTTCTATGCCAAGCTCTCCAAATGTGAGTTTGGATTGACGGAGATGCTGTACTTAGGGCATATCATAGGAGTGGACGGGGTGAGAGTCCACGAGGAGAAGATCAGGGCCATCAGGGATTGGCCAGAGCCGAGGAACGTGACTGAGCTTCGGGGATTTATTGGCATTTGCACCTACTACAGGAAGTTCATCAAGGGTTTCTCACAGCTTGCTGCACCCCTCACAGATTTGACGAGGAAGGGGGCATTCAATTGGTCGGAGACGGCACAGCGAGCCTTTGATAGGCTCAAGGAGGTGATGAGCAGCTGCCCCGTGCTTGCGTTACTGGATTTCACGCAGCCATTTATCTTGGAGTGCGATGCGTCAGGAGAGGGGATTGGCGCAGTATTGATGCAGGGTGGTCATCCTATAGCTTTTGAGAGTCGGAAGCTCCTTCCGCATGAGAGGTTGTATTCCATATACGACAAGGAGATGTTGGCCATCATGCATGCATTGGCCAAGTACCGATAGTATTTAGCGGGCAGCAGATTCAGGGTGAGATCCGATCACAATAGCCTCAGGTTCTTTCTGGAGCAGAAGCAGTTGCAGGAGAGGCAGCAGAAGTGGATCAGTAAGATCCAAGCCTACGACTTTGACATTGAGTACGTCAAAGGCAAGAATAACGTGGTAGCAGACGCCCTTTCACGTAGGCCGGCCACGTTATCTCTTATGAGCTTGGACGCAGATTGGAGGGCTCGATCGTTGGTGGAGTACTCCAAGGACAGGTTTGCATGTGAGGTATTGGATGGACAGGTAGCAGATGACAGGTACAGGGTGGTTGATGAGATTATCTACTACAGGGACAGGATCTTCTTGACTGAGGGATCTCAGCTTAAGTAGAAGATACTCCATGCTTCACACGATTCTCCATTGGTGGGCCACCAGGGGTTCACCAGGACCTACAGGGCCATTAGGGAAAGGTTCTCATGGAAGGGCCTCAAGGAGGACGTACTCCAGCATGTCAGGGAGTGCGGTGTTTATTAGAGGAACAAGGGAGAGATGAGCCATCCAGCAGGGTTGTTGCAGCCTCTTCCCATTCCAGAGGGGAAATGGGAGAGCACATCGATGGACTTCATCACAGGGTTGCCCATGGTGCAGGGCAAGGACTGCATCTTTGTCGTCGTTGATCGACTGACGAAGTATGCTCATTTTTTCGCCATATCCGTACACTACACGGCAGCACAGGTGGCAGAGCTGTTCTTCAGAGAGATTTTCAGGTTGCATGGTCTTCCTAAGACCATTATCAGTGACAGGGACAGCCGCTTCATGGGCGGATTCTGGCAGGAGCTTTTCCGGCTAGTGGGGTGTAATATCCCCAAAGGGAAATAACCAGTAATAAACAGAAATATGCCAGACAGATATAGAAAATACAATACTGAACCAGATCACTGAATCATGACACATGTAATACCAGAAACTGAGCCATTTTATTAGTCAGAAAGTACATAGAGAGGAGTAAATCAGAATCAGTGCACCTATCCTTGCCCTAGGCAAGTGATGACCCTCCCATACAAGAAAATGGCTGCAACAAGGACAGCGTCCTAGCTGCTCTGAAGACTGAAGATGAACTGCGCTGGTACTGGGGCTGATCTCAAGCTGCGAACCCTCACAAATGGAAAACGCTGTCTCTGCTAGTGACAGCGCAGAAACAGGTGAAGCACAAATCCCTCAACCCTCCAGACAGATGAACCTGCTACAGAATACTGGAAAACGCCGTTGAGCTCCTCTCACAATAGTTTGCTCCTCAGATCTGCGTCCCACCTGATGGATCTGAAGCCTCCAATCAAATCTGCGTCCTTCCCTTCCTGATCTGCGTCCTCCAATACCAGATCTACTGCCAAACCTTCAGATCTATGCTAGATCTGGAACTATCTCCTCAGATCTACAGCCTCTAGGGCTAGATCGGGTGTTATCCCTTCAGATCTGGACTAGATCTATCAATATCTCCTCGGATCTGTCACTCCTCAAGCTGGATCTAGTGCTAAACCTCCAGATCTGCAACATACAAGACTAGATCTGCAAGATCTATCCTTCCCAAAGCTGGATCTAACAATAAGCCTTCAGATCTGCAACCCTTACCTTCAGAAATGGACAGCGTCCTCACTCTAGGGCTAGACAGTGTCCTTCTGCCTCCCTAAACAGCGTTTTCTCTGCCAGACCAGAACTGCGTCCTCCTTGGACAGCGTCCTTCCTCTCCTGAAAGGATCAGCGTCCTCTCTCCAGATGAGACAGCGTCCTTCTCCTTCAAGAATCAGCGTCCTTCCTTCTCTTGCTCTGTGCAGCCACAAGAGGGCTTTTCTCCTCCTCAGATATGCTTCAGAAACTGCTGCTGCTGCTACTGGAACTGAAAAGTATACTCAGGACAAACCTTACTAGGGCGGGCACTCGAAGTCCCCCGAAGCTAAGGGTGAAACCGGAAAAACCTTACCAGGGCAGGCACTCGAAGTCCCCCGAGGCTAAGGGTGAGATCTCCGACCGGAGACACTCGTGCACTTAAACAGTGCTGCAGACCGACTAAACAACCTGCGTGCTGAAGCAGACAAAGTCCAGCTATCAATAAGAATATCAAATCTTGAATGATCAAATGAGGTGAGAGCCTCTCCTTTTATAACATCAAACTCCCTCCAAAACTTAACTCTCCCTGGATCTGCGCAGTTTACCTTGGGTTAGCCGGATGCCTCCCCCATCATACTCATGTGGACCCCCAAGGCCCCCTCTTTAAGTTACAACGTTCATCTACTAGGAAAAGAACACTTTATTTATAAAGTGAGATGACTAAAGTGAGGTGACCCCTCTTATTTCTCACTTTATTTATTATGTCTAGCTAAAGCGGCAAAATAAAGCAAAATGAAATATTCCAATTAGCAAGGCTAATTGGGAATATTACAGTCTCCCCCGGAAAAACGTTGCTTGTCCTCAAGCAACTGAAGTGATGGATGCTGTAAAGTCTGCTCGCTCTCCCAAGTGGCATCCTCATCCGGCAAAAATTGCTCGTTCTCAAGCAATGCTTGAACAAGCCTACTCTCTAGCTGATGCTCCCCACCGATACTGCAAAATGTGCCTGGGTTCCACTGAAACCTCTCTGTCTCCTGCATCACCCTGACATGAAGGGACATCTCAATGCCAGGATCCCAAACTGGCCTCTCATGGTACCAGCCAATCAATAGTCCTCCCGGATCCCATCGCCACTGTGGCCAATAATCGTACAAGCCCCATGGCTCGGACTGCTCACTGTCTCTAGCTATGACTGGAGACCATGACCGCCGCTGCTCTGCATCTATGGCTGTGTAAGTTGTCCCATCGACTGTGCACCAGCTCATCATCTCTCTCCCATCAAGGCATGGAGTCGAAAATATAATGAGGAATATCTCCCTCCTGTGGATCCTCCATCTCCAAGCAATCATCCAGACCAAATGAGCCACCTCCCAACAAGGCAACTCCCAAAAATCTCCTTCCACCTCAGGCTCTGGTAATGAAGGTGGGCTGAAAATATGAACTTGGCAAGCATCATAGCTTACCTCATGCTGTCCTTCTCTCCACTCATGACAAGTGTAGAGTCTATGATGATCCTGGGCTGCAAAATCATTGCCCTCCAATGGCAAAGTGAAAAACAATCCACCATAGAAGGTTCCTCCATCGATGAAGAACAAGCTGGCCCAAAACAAACCATAGTGCAGTCTCATCCACTGCAACCTCAGAAAATCACATGGCAAGCAATGTACAAGATTCAACACATCTACTAATGGATAGCAAATGGCTGAATATGACAACAACATAGGTCCAAACACTTGCCCATGGCTGTAAACATCAATCTCATGGCCCACATCAAAAGAGAACGCATACATAGTAGTGGTGGCCATGCCTCCTCCCATGCTCCCATTAGAACATGTAGTGCAGAAATTGTGAGAATTTTTCCCACTCATGGATACATCCAGCTCATGTGTCTCCCTCATAATCAAGCTTCTCATACAAATCTGATATATATCAGCAAATGAAGACATGATCAGCAGCAAAATGAAGGAAATGCCGAAGGTCTCATGTGGTGCAAGAAGATAATCCTCCTTATGCTTGGAAACCCAAGTCAAGAAGAATAGGCCATAGATGTCTCTATCATCATTACTTCTTGTAAGTGCAACAAATATGAAGTGATCCCGGGACCTATGGGTTATAGATCCACCATATCTCTGCTGCGCCCACTTCATCCATAATGTCCTGCTCCAAGGTGACAACGCTGGGGGCTTATGCAAATAAGCTCCTGTCAATACAAGACTCTGTCCTTTGACATGCTCCCTGTCAAAGACTCCTCTAATACTGCTGCAATAAGTGTGGAATACTCCCCAAGATGGAAGTGCTTCCCCGTCATCATCAAAGATCAAGGAGATAGTGCCATCCCCTCTTCCTGCAACATCATGCAAGGTGTGAGAGCAGATCTGCCCTTGCTCTCCCAGAAACAAACCAAGCAACCAAACAATTTGCTGCCTCCCCATACTTCCATCATACAACTCATGTGATGAAGACATAACAAGTATCATAGCAACACCATGTATACATACTCCATGCTGCTCAATGTTGCAAGTATCCAGCCATCTTTCCTCCACCCTCCGACTCTTAAGAAGAGTGCTTGCCAAGAGATGGCCAAACTCTTTCAAGAGTAACCAGCGCAGCCAAGCCTCCTGCTGCCTGGTAGCACAGATCTGCAAGTAGCCTCCTAGCTCCTTGCTCATCATCCCCATCCCCTCAATCACTTGTGGATGCCTCCTTCTCCTCATCCTGGTACTCCTCCCATGAGGGCTACCATCCTCCCAAATCAAATTTCTGATTTTGCACTTCATGGGATTTTGGAATATAAACTTCTCAAGGATCAATGAGACCCTATCAAGACTCAAATAGGTGGTAGGCAAAAACCTCCCATCACGATGTGTGTGGCTCAAGGGATGTCCAACACAAGCATGAAAGATGTTATCCATCCGAAGATGTCCTCCATATTCTATCTGCTCTCGTGAGAAGGGAACCAAATCATTGTGTTCCATAGCCCGCTCCACCGAGTACCAACTCAAAATCTCTCTCCATCCAATCTCAACATATGGATGCTGTATCCTGTATAACTCTGATCGTCTCATACCACTATCCAAGTCAACATCTGAGATCTGACTAGGTGGCTCTGCCTCTCTCTCTCCAATGGGAAGAGATGACCCAACAACTCTGCTAGTCCCATCCATGCATACCTGACGGGGAATGATCTGATGCTGCAATGTGCTCTCGGGTTGTACCATCAGGGAATCCAGTTGTTCCCCAATGTGGACCAACTTGGCCGCCGACTTGGCACAAGTCACTCTCATACCCTCCAGCTCCTGGTCCTGCAACAAAATGGTCTCTCTAACTGACGCGGCCTTCTCCCTCAGAACTCGAAAGTCCGTCCGAAGCCGATGACACTGCTGTCTGCAACCATCATCCAATACCTCTGTATCTCCTAGTGCTTCATCGGTAATGGATATATCTCCTGATACCTCACCCATCTGTGTGCTGCTACCACTCGAAGACTCGGACACGGCTCCAGTCATCACCTCAATGGATGGCTCTACCGGGGTGGGCTCTATCTCCTCCACTACGATATCAACCGGCACGGTCAAGGAGGGCTCTAATGATGGTGAGTCCTGTGTCACACTAGGTGTATCCTCGAACTCCCTGCAATCCTGTGTGTCCTCATCCTCCAAGTGTGAGGTAACCATTTTAATGGTTTTCCTCTCCGATACTCGGTCAAGCTGGAAAGAGGTATCCAACCGGTCCACCCAAGCTCTTCCTGAGCGCCTGGATGACCCGTCAAATGTCGGTAGATGGAATCTGTCCTCTCTGCGCTGTAAGCCCTGATCATGTGAGGGCTTGTTCCCTCTGTGAAAGTCGTGAGGTCTACTATCATGCTGGGGCTGAACATAATCTCTACTAGTTGTGCGGTGGTCATCACGGTGGTATCCGTCCCCTTTGTGCTGGTGCTGCTCAGGGGGTTTGATACCACATCGGAACTGGATATATTGATCAAAAGGGAAAGCATCCCTGAATTCCTGTCCCATGCTCCGCCAATCTGCAAACATAGTCGCATGTTGAGCTAGATTATCCCTCTGTGCACCTCTCCGTGCTCCTGTCTCTGTGTCCTCGGGTGTGAATGTGGGCATATAGGGTCTCTGCGCTGTCACAATGGGAATAGCGTCTGGTATGTAGCGAGACACTCCCGATCCTTCCCCTACCTGGAAAACCCTAGGGGGATCCTTCTCCGAAATCTTTTTGGTTACATCCTGTATGAATGTATCCATCTTCTCAGTCATCTTTTCCGTCAACTTCTCCGCCATCCTCGCAAACATGTCCTCCATTGGATTCCGCTGTTTTGTCTCCCTAAATCTCCTCTGGTCCACATCACCTGCCATCAGCTCTTTCCGCTATGTGTCTACAGGTTCCTCAGAAATTGCCCGGCTGCTGCAAAACCATATTGTTGCTTAACTTCGACCTCCGATTTATCCACTGAAAACTATTCAGACAATTCCAGGAATTTGGGAAAGTGATCCTCGCCCAAAACCCAGAAAAACCCAGAAAACGTTTTTCCTAATTCCAAACTTCAAAATTTGACCCTTTTTATTTTGGCCCTTTTTCCGACTGCGTTTCTGGAATTGCAACTGCTATTGCTCTGTATGATCTCTTTTCTGATGTCACATGCCACAGGCTGAGCCAGAATTATGCTCTGATACCACTGTAATATCCCCAAAGGGAAATAACCAGTAATAAACAGAAATATGCCAGACAGATATAGAAAATACAATACTAAACCAGATCACTGAATCATGACACATGTAATACCAGAAACTGAGCCATTTTATTAATCAGAAAGTACATAGAGAGGAGTAAATCAGAATCAGTGCACCTATCCTTGCCCTAGGCAAGTGATGACCCTCCCATACAAGAAAAATGGCTGCAACAAGGACAACGTCCTAGCTGCTGTGAAGACTGAAGATGAACTGCGCTGGTACTGGGGCTGATCTCAAGCTGCAAACCCTCACAAATGGAAAACGCTGTCTCTGCTAGTGACAGCGCAAAAACAGGTGAAGCACAAGCCCCTCAACCCTCCAGACAGATGGACCAGCTACAGAATACTGGAAAACGCTGTTGAGCTCCTCTCACAATAGTCTGCTCCTCAGATCTGCGTCCCACCTGATGGATCTGAAGCCTCCAATCAAATCTGCGTCCTTCCCTTCCTGATCTGCGTCCTCCAATACCAGATCTGCTGCCAAACCCTCAGATCTATGCTAGATCTGGAACTATCTCCTCAGATCTACAGCCTCTAGGGCTAGATCTGGTGTTATCCCTTCAGATCTGGGCTAGATCTATCAATATCTCCTCAGATTTGTCACTCCTCAAGCTGGATCTAGTGCTAAACCCCCAGATCTGCAACATACAAGACTAGATCTGCAAGATCTATCCTTCCCAAAGCTGGATCTAACAATAAGCCTTCAGATCTGCAACCCTTACCTTCAGAAATGGACAGCGTCCTCACTCTAGGGCTAGACAGCGTCCTTCTGCCTCCCTAAACAGCGTTTTCTCTGCCAAACCAGAACTGCGTCCTCCTTGGACAGCGTCCTTCCTCTCCTGAAAGGATCAGCGTCCTCTTTCCAGATGAGACAGCGTCCTTCTCCTTCAAGAATCGGCGTCCTTCCTTCTCTTGCTCTGCGCAGCCACAAGAGGGCTTTCTCCTCCTCAGATATGCTTCAGAAACTGCTGCTGCTGCTACTGGAACTGAAAAGTATACTCAGGACAAACCTTACTCGGGCGGGCACTCGAAGTCCCCCGAAGCTAAGGGTGAAACCAGAAAAACCTTACCAGGGCAGGCACTCGAAGTCCCCCGAGGCTAAGGGTGAGATCTCCGACCGGAGACACTCGTGCACTAAACAGTGCAGCAGACCGACTAAACAACCGGCGTGCTGAAGCAGACAGAAGTCCAGCTATCAATAATAATATCAAATCATGAATGATCCAAATGAGGTGAGAACCTCTCCTTTTATAATGCCAAACTCCCTCCAAAAATTAACTCTCCTTTGACCTGCGCAGTTTACTTTGGGTCAGCCTGATGCCTCCCCCATCATACTCATGTGGACCCCCAAGGCCCCCTCTCTTAAGTTACAACGTCAATCTACTAGGAAAAGAACACTTTATTATAAAGTGAGGTGACTAAAGTGAGGTGACCCTTCTTATTTCTCACTTTATTTATTATGTCTAGCTAAAGCGGCAAAATAAAGCAAAAATGAAATATTCCAATTAGCAAGGCTAATTGGGAATATTACATGGGGACAGAGTTGACACCGAGCACTAGTTATCACCCACAGACGGATGGGCAGATAGAGATAGTTAACAAGTGGCTGGAGGGCTACTTGCGCAACTACGTCAGTGGGCAGCAGCGAGCATGGCCGAAATGGCTGCATTTGGGAGAGTATTGCTACAACACGACGCATCACATGTCCATTGGTATGTCGTCGTTCTATGCTTTGTATGGGTATCATCCTTTATCTTTTGTGGATGTGATGTTTGGTGTTAGTAGGGCTCCGAGAGCCAAGATCTGGATCCAAGAGAGTCAGGATATCCTCCGAGCTCTCAAAGATAACATGACCACAGCACAGAATCAGCAGAAGCTGTATGCTGATAGGGGTCAGGTGGAGAGACAGTTTGAGGTAGGAGACTTGGTCTACCTGCGATTACAGCCATACCGACAATCTTCACTTAAGTAGAAGGGGGTTGAGAAGCTTAAGCCCCGCTTTTATGGGCCATACAGGGTGATACGCAGGATTGGGCAGGTTGCATATGAGTTAGAGCTGCCCCAAGGCAGCAAGATCCATAACATTTTTCACGTATCATGCCTGAAAAAGGCATTGGGCCAGCAGGTAACAGTCACGGATGAGCTCCCACCTACGGATGATGAGGGGCATCTGGTGTTGCAGCCAGAAGCTATTATTGACACCAGGGAGAGGCAGCTGCGGAGCAGGACGATCCGGGAATTCTTGGTGAGGTAGAAGAATTTGCCGGATGAGGATGCCACTTGGGAGAATGAGAAGATTTTGCAGCATCCATCACTTCAGTTTCTTGAGGACAAGCAACATTTTGCCGGGGGAGACTGTAATATTCCTAATTAGCACCGCTAATTGGAATATTTGATTTTTGTATAGTTTTGCCGACTATAGTTTATTAATAAATAAAAGTGAGAAAGGGGGGGTCTAACTCACTTAAAAAAAATAAAGTGTTTCCCTAGTAGGTACAACGTTATAACTTAAGGGGGAGCCTTGGGGGTCCACACCACGTATGAGGGGAGGCTCATGAAGCCTCTAGGAGCTTCTGCGCAGTCTTAGGAGGAGCACGTGGGAGAGAGAGGGACCACGTTAGGGTTTTGAGGAGGGCCAGCGTTATAAAAGGAGGGGAGAGCCATCCCATTTGGCATTCTTGTTATTGATGATATTGAGCTAGACTTTTGTCTTCTTGAGCACGCTGACTGTTTAGCTTGTCTGCAGCACTGTTTAGTGCGTTGAGTGTCTCCAGTCGGAGATCTCGCCCTTAGCCCCGGGGGACTTCCAGTGCCTGCTCGGGTAAGGTTGTTTCTTCAGTCTTTTGCGGGAGATTTGGTTGTTATTTGGCGGAGGAGCTGGGCTTCTTTTCGTGACTGCGCAGTCCCTGGGAGAGAGGACGCAGTTCCAGTTGGAGGTGTTCTGTTACGGGGATTTTCTGCAGGAGTTTCAGTTGGTATTCAGAGGAGAGGGCCAGTATTGCCGGCAGGAGGTTTCTTGAGGAGTTTGTGGCTCCATTTCAGCTTATATCTTTTAGCATCTGCGTTGAGCCTTCCTGGGCAGCGTAATTCCTTGAGTTGGGTTTCCTTGGTGATTTTCGGAGGCTGTCCATTTTCGATATGGTTTCTGGGTTCTATCCGGGGTGGTGAGTTCAGGTGGTCTGCAAATTTCCAGCTCATTCCGGCAAGGGGATCAGCCCCTAGCTTCAGTCCATTCCTGCAGCAGCAGTTTACGGCAGTTTCTTCCAGCAGCTGGGACGCAGTTTCTTGTAGCAGCCATTTCCTGTTTTTCTGAGAGGGTTCTTCACTTGCCTTGTGCAAGGATGGGTGCATTTATTTTGATTATCCATTGTATCTCATTATATTCTCAGATTAATAAAATGGCTTAGCATTCCCGGCATTTTTATGTGTATTTGCTTTATGTTCTATTTTCGGCATTTTCTATATTGCCGTATGCTTGTATTGCTGTCTATTTCCATTGAGGGATATTACACTGGGTTTTGGAGGTGATGTGTTTCTTAGGCCCTCCACAAATTTTCAGGGCTAGAGCACACCCGATGCTACCCCAATACACAAAATCACAATAGTATTTTCCACAGTATTTTATTTAGTGAAGGTTGTAGTGTATGGGTTTCAATGTTTACTGTAGAACACAGTAAATAATTTGTTCAAAAATTAACAAATAAAAGAAATGTAATCAGTTGCTGCAATAGAATTCCGAGTAACGAAATTTGCACACAAATCAGTTATTTCGTAGAGCACATCTAGAACGATGATTTTGCAGCAAGGTTTTTGCAACGGTAGATCAGCGCGGGGCAAGGAAGAGAAAGGCACACGAAGAATTATACCTAGGACTCCTCCAGTGTATTTGAAATTCTCAAATTTTCATGTATGGTCACAGAGAGATTCAACATTCAAGACGCTATGGATTTGTCTTCAAGATTGGAAGATGAATTCGCTCAAATAGCTTGCCTCTCAAGCTCATCTTCACGGGTGTTTGGTGTATAGACAGTGGAGCGTCAGCACACATTACAGGAGTTAGAGACTACTTTTCCAACTATAAGGAGGAGTAGGTGGACTTCCAGATCCAGATGGGAAACAAATCTAAATACACTCCAATCGAGAGAGGCACCATTGAGATTTAGAGGGAGTCAGGAGCAAGAACCAGTATTATAGATGTGTTGCATGTGTCAAGCTTAGAGATGAACCTAATTTCCGTCTTAGAACTATAGGACAAGGGATATGATGTCCACTTTGTAGGGAAGAAGGTGTTCACCAAACACCAGAACTGGAAGAAGGTGAAGCAGATTGGGGTTTGAGGCAACAAGTTATATAAATTGAAGCTTGATTCTCCAAAGGCACTAGTCAGTAGCACCAATAGCAATCGGAGAGACCTGAACGAATTGTCGCATAGGAGAATGTATCATCTACACCATGGAGCACTAAGGATGCTCAAGGAGACAGCGATAGGTGTTCCAGAATTAAGCACAGAACACGATGATATGTGCTGGGGGGCGTACTTGGGAAATATGCTAAGGAAGCATTCCCAACAAGTGACAGTAGATCAAATGGGGTGTTGCAACTTGTACATTCAGGTATTTGGAGCCCAATGTCCACCAAACCTCTCAGAGGGTACGAGTACTTTGTGACCTTCACAGATGACGACTCTAAGAAAACCTAAATCTAAATTTTTGAAGACCAAGGATGAGGTTTGTTCCAAGAGTTTAAGGCTCTCGACGAGAACCTAACAAGGAAAAATATGAAGGTACTTTGCAGGGATAAAAGAGGAGAGTACACAGATAGTGACTTCACTGATTACTATGCAAGGGAAGGCATCAAGAGAGAGTGGACAGCTTCATACAATCCACAGCAATATGGAGTAGTGAAGTGGAAAAACAAGACTATTGTTCGGTCAGCAAAGGCTATGTTATATGATAAGGACTTGACTAAGTTTCTATGGGCAGAGGTGTGTAGCACAGTGGTGTACATCCAGAATAAGTTTCCTCATAGGGTGTTGGTGAAGACAAAAACAAAGTAGGTTTTCTCAAAGAAGAAACTAGAGGTCAACCACTTCAAAATCTTCAATAGTGTAACATATTTCCATGCACCAAATAAAAAACGAACTAAACTGGATCAGACTACAGAGAAGGGGTATTTTGTTGGGTATAGTGAAACCTAAAGGCATGCAATATCTAAATTCCTAGTAATAGAAGGATTATTGTAAGACAGGATGTGAAGTTCATGGAGGAGAGGGCCTTCAGAAGGTTTCGCGAAATGTTGGTAGATGATCATAGAGAGCCAGTAAATACTCCATTAGTCCAACAGCAGGGACAGTAGCAGGATGCTAGTACAGTTACTAGTACAAGCATTACTTCAAGAGCAGAGGATCCAGCAAGTTCACAGCAGATGGAGCAGTAAAGGAAGGATGAGGAGTTGGTCAAGCCACCCACCACTAGCAGTCGCACGAGCAGATAATTTCGTCAGACGCTAAAGGATGCGCAAGATTTTATGGGGACTCCTAGGATGGGCAAGAGAGAACGTAGACAACTAGACAGGTACCAAGGAGTGGTGGAAAAGGTTGTTGAACCTTCCATTATCAAGAGGCTACACAACATCAGGTGTGGCAGGATGCCATGGTGAAGTATAGCTCCATCATGACAAACAATGTATGGGAGGTAGTGCCTAGACCTATGGATAGGCTAGTTGTGGGCTCTCGATGGATCTATAAGATCAAGTTCATTGCAGATGGCAGTGTGGAGAAGTACAAGGCTAAGTTCATGGAAAAGAGGTATGTGCAAAAGTAAGATATAGACTATGAGGAGACTTCGCCCAGTTCCCAGATAAACTTCCATCTTGTCAGTGATATCTCTAGCAACACAGATGGGATGGCAAATTCACCAGATGGATATAAAGACAACATTCTTGAATGGGGTGATAGAGGAGGAAGTATACATCAAACAGCCAAAGGGCTTCGAGACACATGAGAGGGGCACACATGTGCAGACTGAAGAGAGCATTATACAGGCTCAAATAGGCTCCCAAGACATGGTATGGTCAAATTGTCAGTTGCTTGCAACAAATGGGATTCGTTAAGAGTGATACAGATCCCAACCTTCACTAATTAATGGTAGAGGGTGAGCCACTCATCCCAGTATTGTACGTGGATGACCTCTTTTTGACAAGGTCATCAGGGCTCATAGAAGACTGCAAGGGGAACCTGTCAGCAAAATCTAACATGAAGGATTTCGGACTGATGCATTACATCCTAGGCCTAGATGTATGGAAGAGGGACGAGGATATCTTCATTGGTCAAGGGAGATATACTACAGAGATCCTGAAGAGGTTCAGGATGCAGGAATGTAGGCCCATGTCCACGCCTATGATTATTGTCCGAAGGAAGATAGATGCATCGGAGGACGAGGACGTTGACCCAAACCTTGTATAGACAGCTCATCGTTTCACTCATGTATATGGTCAACACCAGACCAGACATTTGTTTCGTGGCCAACACTCTCAGTTAATTTATGGTGGGACCTAAGAGGCGCATTAGACAACAGCAAGACATATTGAGGTACTTGCGTGGCACAGTCGAGTATGGGTTCAGCTAGACTTGAGGTGATGGTGTTAGGTTATGTGGTTGTATGGATGCAGATTGGGAAGGCAGTTCATTGGATCGAAAAAGCACATCAGGGTGTTGCTTTAACATTAGATCGGTGTTTGTATCTTGATGCAGCAGGAAGTAGAAGTCTGTGGCACTGAGTTCTGCAGAAGAAGAATACATGGCAGCGAACATGGCCACATGTGAAGCTATTTGGCTTCA
>CM076578.1:1528185015-1528260881 GCA_034641835.2 Pinus albicaulis
AAGCCACTAGTGAGTTTGTTCGGTCAAAAAATGGAGGTGACCAGTATCTATTGCGATAATCATAGTTGCATCAGGCTCTCTAAGAATCCATTGTTCCATGATAGTGTTGATTTTATAGCATCCGGAAGTGTTACAAGTCTCAAATTTGATGGAGAGGCTTGGACAGCAGTTATCCAGAGAACCCAGAAATCGTTTATGGAAATTCCACTCGAATCTTGCTTTATTAAAATAATTAATTATTTTAATGCATACCGTAAGTTTAAACTTAGGGAAATTAAATAATTAAAGGGTATTAATAAAGCAGAGTGTGAATCTTCTAGAAAACGAAGATCAAGTCATCTTTTAATATGAGCCATTGATTAAAGATATAATCTTGGTCGTTGATTCATTAGCAAGGAGACTATAAGAAGAGGCTTGAGGGTCATTTGGAAATCAAGCCAGGGACATTCTCAGTACCCGAAGGAAATCGATTCTGAAGTAAGAGAATTCAATTTCAATGGGTGAGTTTGTAGAGGCGAGATTGTAGAAGTAGAAGGAGGGAGAAATCAGCTGACGAAGAAGGAGAAGGCAGAAGGGTGAAGGGAAGAGTGTGCTGAGCAGCAGCACCATCCCCTCCATGTAGAGTTACGTAGTCCAAGGAGGGACTGCGCAGAGCATATACGCTGGATGACGGAGAAGGTGTAGGTCACTCCGAGGGTCGGGAATACTTCCGGTGTGTCCGGAAAATTCATGCCAAGTGTATGCTAATATTACTTTTCTCACCGGGACTTTTGTAAAATAAATTTTCATTGTTGAAGATAAATACAAACCCTCATCTACTGCACCGATTTTCCCACATCGGGTTTTTCCGGGGACAATTGTCCAATAATAACTGTGTTCATATGGTTTTTTTTATTGTGCTACTTGTGTAATTTTTGTTCTTTTGCTTTTGGTTAGTGTGAAATACTGCAGTTGTGTTTATTTCAAAATTTATTGAAGCATTTGTAAACAACTTATCTAATAAGTAGGAGAAATAAATCAATCACTACAGTAATAATTTCAGATCTGAAAAATTTACATGGTATCAGAGCAAAAGGCTAAAGACAGAAAAGGAGGATCTGCTATGGACGAAAGATCCGACACCCAGAAGGGTTCACGCAATCAAAGGGACTCACGCAGTCCTCCAGAGCACGCAGAAACGCAGAGGGAACATTACATGACAGTGTTGGCATCCAGACTAGAGGAGGATCTTGCTTGTGTGTCGAGCACAGCTCCTCCAAGTGTTTGGTATATTGACAGTGGAGCATCTGCTCACATGACGGGGGTTCGAGAATGCTTTTTGAGCTACCAAGAAGAACAAACGAATTTCCAAATTACTATGGGAAACAAGGCCAACTGTACCCTCGTTGGAAGAGGTATCAAACATTCCAGACAGAAGCTGGCAAGAAGATTCGGGCCACAAATGTTCTGCATGTACTAGGGTTGGGGATGAATTTTCTCTCAGTGTCTCAACTCCAGAACAAGGGTTATGACGTATACTTTATTGGAAACAAAGTGTATGTCAAACATCCCAGCTGAAGCAAGAAGGCACAAATTGGAGTAAGGAGTCATAAGCTATATAAACTCCATCTTGAATCCCCCGTGGCCCTGATTGGCAGTACAGACGATAGAGATCTGAATGAATTATGGCACAGAAGGATGGGGCATCTACATCATGAAGCCTTGAATATTCTCAAGAATATTGTCATAGGAGCTCCTGAACTCAGCACAAGGAGAGATGAAGACTACAGGGGATGCATACTAAGGAAGTGTGCTAAAGTAGCAAGAGAGCCAAGAGCATATTAAAATTAATATACTCGGATATTTGTGGTCCAATGTCCACAACCGCTCTTAGTGGTGCAAAGTATTTTGCTACCTTTGTTGATGATCATTCCAAGAAAACTTGGATCTATTTTCTCAAAACCAAAGATGAAGTCTTTGAAAGGTTCAAAGAGTTCAAATCATTGGTAGAAAATTCAACAGGAAAGAAGATTAAGAACTTGCGATTAGATAATGGTGGAGAATATATCGATAACGACTTCACCAGTTTCTGCGCAAGGGAAGGCATCAAGAGAGAATGGACAGCTCCATACAATCCAGAGCAAAATGGACTTGCAGAACGGAAGAACCAGACCATAGTAGAGGCTGCAAGGGAAAATATGACCAAGATATGCCCAAATTTTTGTGGGCAGAAGCCTACAATACAGCGGTATATGTGCAGAACAGAGTTCCCCATAGAGCATTGGGGAAGGTAACTCCTGAGAGTGTGTTCACAAGCAACAAGTCGGAGGTGAGCCACATCAGGATATTTGGCACCATGGTGTATTGCCACATTTCAGAGGAGACGAAGAAGTTGGATCAGACTACGGAAAAGGGTTTTCTTGTGGGCTATAGTCAAAATGTGAAAGCATTTCGCATCCATATTCCAGAGAGCTGGAAAATAGTAGTAAGGAGGGATGTGAAATTCGTGGAGGGGAGAGCCTTCAGGAAATCTCGAGAAATGGCTACAGATCCGCAGATTAAGGAGGATCCACTAGTACAGCCTATACAGGATAGGTCAAGTGCCTCTCCACGGCACAAGGATTCTGAGGAGAGTTCCTCCGAAGAAGAGCAGGTGAGACCACCCACCACCAGTGGCAGACCGAGCAGAGAACTTCAACAAATTCTAAAGGATGCAGAAGAATTTGTTGGAGCTCCTAGAGACGGGAAGAGGGTACGGAGGCAACCTGACAGATACCAAGCCCTGGTAGCTTGAGTTGGAGAACCTCCCAGCTTTCGAGAGGTAGCTCAGCATTAGGTGTGGGTGGATTCCATGGTGGAGTATAGCTCCAACATGACAAACGACGTTTGGGAAGTAGTTCCTATATCTCAGGACAAATCAGTTGTAGGATCCAGGTGGATCTACAAGATCAAGTATGTTGCGGATGGCATCATAGAGAAGTTCAAGGCCATATTTGTAGCTAAGGAGTACACACAAAAGGAAGGGGTCGATTATGAGGAAACCTTTACCCCTATAGCTCACTACACTTCTATCAAATACGTCATCTCTCTAGCAGTGCAGATGGGGTGGGAGATTTACCAGATGGATGTCAAGACAACGTTCTTGAACAGGGTGATAGAGGGGGATGTGTACATAGAACAGCCAGAGGGCTTCGAGACACATGAGCAAGAGACTCATGTTTGCAAGCTTAAGAAAGCCTTGGATGGTTTAAAACAAGCCCCCGGAACATGGTATGGATGAATTGATAGCTACTTGCAGAAGATGGGGTTCGTCAAGAGTGACGCAGATCCCAATCTCTACTACTTGAGAGTAGGGGATGAGTCATTAATTCTTGTATTATATGTGAATGATTTGTTTCTTACTGGATCATCTAAGCTCATCAAGGACTGCAAGGAGAATCTGGCTACAGAATTCGACACGAAGGATCCGAGGAAGATACACTATTTTCTTGGATTTGAAGTCTGCAAGCAGAAGGGAGAAATCTTCTTGGGGCAAGGAAGATACACTACAGAAATCCTGAAAAGATTTCTGATGGAAGACTCTAGACCCATGGCCACGCCAATGATTACTAACTGGAAGAAGATAGACACAACGGAGGACGATGAGGTTGATCCCACCTTGTATAGGCAGCTCATCGAATCATTGATGTATCTGGTCAATACTACACCAAATATCTATTATGCAGTGAATACCCTCAGTCAGTTCATGGTGGAACCAAGGAGGGCTCACTGGGCAGTAGCCAAACATGTTCTCAGATATCTGAAGGGGACAATCAAGTATGGATTGTAGTACACCAAGGGCAATGACGTCCAGTTGAGTAGGTTTACAGATGCAGATTGGGCTAGAAGCATAGTGGATCGGAAGAGTACCAGTGGGTATTGTTTCAGATTCGGATCAGGAATGACCTCCTGGTGCAACAGGAAACAGAATCGCACTAAGTTCAGTCGAGGCCGAGTATATGCTAGCAAATACAGCTTCGTGCGAGGCCATATGGCTTTGTAAATTACTCTTGAACCTACTCAAGAAGAGGATGGAACCGACCAGAATTATGTGTGATAATCAAAGTTGCATTAAGTTGTCTGAGAATCTTGTGTTTCATGACTGGTCGAAACACATTGACATTCGGTGCCACTTCATCAGGGACTATGTCCAACGGGGAGCAGTGCAGTTGAGGTACACTCCTACAAGGGAACAGGTGCCAGATATCCTCACCAAGGCTCTAAGTAAGATTAAGTTCACTTACTTCAGAGAGAAGATGAGGATGGTCGAAAACCCCCTCCATTAAAGGAACGGGTGGTCTTCATAGACAGAGGGAGCTGCAATACGGATGAGGCAGTGGCAGAGACAGTGTCACAGGAAGCATTACAGAGGGCAGTAATGCAGAGATGAGGAGCAGCAGCTAGGACATCATCAGCGCAGCAAATGTTCTAGAGTCAGAGCAGTACAATGGTATCTAGCTTAAACACTTTCCTCGCTAAGAGGGAGTGTTGATTTTATAGCATCCGAAAGTGCTACAAGACTCAAATTTGGTGGACAGGCTTGGATAGCAGTTGTCCAGAAAACCCAAAAATCGTTTGTGGAAATTCCACTTAGATCTTGCTTTATTAAAATAATTAATTATTTTAATGGAGGCCCTAAGTCTAAACTTAGGGAAATTAAATAATTAAAGGGTATTAATAAAACAGAGTGTGAATCTTCTAGAAAAGGAAGATCAAGTCATCTTTTAATCTGAGCCATTGATTAAAGATATAATCTTGGTCGTTGATTCATCAGCGAGAAGACTATAAGAAGAGGCTTGAGGGTCATTTGGAAATCAAGCCGAGGACATTCTCAGTACCCGAAGGAAATTGATTCTGAAGTAGGAGAATTCGATTTCAGTGGGTGAGTTTGTACAAGCGGGATTGCAGAGGCAGGAGGAGGGAGAAATCAACTAACGGAGAAGGAGAAGGTAGAAGAGTGAAGGGAAGGGTGTGTTGAGCAGCAGCACCATCCCCTCCACGTAGAGTTACGCAGTCCAGGGAGGGACTCCACAGAGCAGAGACGCTAGATGACGCCGAGGGTTTAGGAGGTCATTTGACGGGTCGGGAATACTTCTGGCGTGTCTGGAAAACTCATGCCAGGTGTATGCTAATATTACTTTCCTCACCAAGACTTTTGTAAAAGAACTTTTTATTTTTGCAGACAAATACAAACCTGTTGAGATTTTGTGTATTTGGGGTAGCATCAGTTGTGCTCTAGCTCCCAAATTTTGTGGAGGGACTAGAGTACACTTGATCTACAAGACCCAGAAATTGATTTGGGAAATTTCATCTGGTTTAGGAGATATTAAATTAATTAATTATTTTAATGTATTTCCTAAGTTAAAACTTAGGAAACTTAAATAATTAAAGTGAATTTAATTAAACATGTGATGAAATTGTCTCAAGTCACACGGATCAAGCTTTCTTTTAATCTTAGCCATTGATTCAAGATTTGATCATGGTCGATTTGTCAACGAGAAAAGTATAAGGAAAGGCTTGGGGTCATTTGTCACACAGAGGCAGAGCAATGAAGCTAAGTTGAGATTCTAGGGCAGGGTTTGCTAAGAATACTCAGAAGTGTTTTAGCTGCAGAGGGGAATTTAGGCCAAGGAGATGATATCATCCCGGGGTCTAGAATACACAACAGCCAAAGATCAGCTCAAGAACAGCGTAGACGAGAAGGAAAGCTATAGCAGCACAGACAGCGCAGTTCCTCTAAGGACAGTGTGATTTTCAGTAGGAAACCCTCATACGGTTACGCAAACCCTAAGGGGCAGCGTAGAGACTGCGCCACACAGTCTGAGGTAACGCAGTCCCTTCCAGAGCAACGCTGAGGGTGGTAGTGCTTCAGAAGCTGACGCATAGGCTTTCAGAGGCAGCGTTGGGGTTTCTAGGCCCTAATATTGGCTGAGTTCTATAAATTCCATTTGAGGGTATGGATCAATCATTATTTTGGCCCTAGATCAACCAGTGAGTTGTAGATCTAGTATATTCTCTGTCGGGTTTTACAGATTTGGAACCCAGATTTGTGTATTCAGAAAAAATCTTAATAATAAAACCCTCCAGCAATCAGAGACCAGTTTTCCCGCATTGGGCTTTTCCCTGGACTATTTGTCGGGAAATAACTGTGTCACTTTGTCTATGTGTGCATGAACTTGTTTTGCTTCGATTTTAACTTGAATTTATTCAATTAATCACTCATTTAAGTAGGAGGAGCATTACCAGATTAACAGTAATAATTTCTGCATAAAGTGTAAAGATTCAGAAATTTCCACATGGTATCAGAGAAATCGCAGATCTAGATGGGTGACTAGCAAGAATCTGAAGGTTCTAGCTGCAGGAAGCAAATGGAAAAGCAGCAAAAACGCAGGCCTGAAGGGACATCGCAATTTTCAGAGGTAGATTCACGCAGTGGGAAGGGTGACGCAGTCTAATGTTGTCTCTTAGCAAGCCCACGCAATTACTACGCAGAGGCAACTCAAAAACAGCCCTGGATCAGTTTGAAGCTAGCCAGTGTGATTCAGATCTGAATCTGTCAGATCCAGAAAAGACTGCAGAAAACCTGCAGAAATTCAGAAGGTGTTGGTGTTGCAGGCTAAAGCTTTCAGATCTTTAGCCTGGTACAAGTGACAAAGAGCAGGAGGAGATCAACTTCTCAAAGAGTTTCTAGCCGAAGGAAACTTGCAGTTTGATCAGAGGATCAAAGAAGAAGCTGAACCATAGTTGATTTGGTAGATTTCCAAGGAGGGAAATCAGCTGACAGAGGGAGCAAAAGGTGCTTGTTTCACCAAGGGCCTTAGATCCATTTCTCTAGTAAAGAGAAAAAGAAGTTCCGACACATTCTAAGCAGGTGGCTCCTCATGGACTACGTGATCAGGATAGGCTGGATGGTCTCTCAAACTTTTCAGTTTGGAAGGCAAGGATCCTGATTGTCCTTGAGGCATATAATCTCAGAGACAACGTAGCGCAAACTCTAGCCACACCGACAGATCCGGATCTCCTTCGAAAGCATAAGGAGGCTGGTGGGCATGCCAAGCGGCTGATTATGGATGGTATCAAGGACCATATTGTACCACACGTAGCTGAGAAGAAGACAGCTAATGAGATGTGGAAGGCCTTGACTTCCCTATATGAGGGAAAGTTTGTCCAAAGAAAAATGTTGTTGGAGACTCAGATGAGGTCATTCATCTGACCAAGGGAGAAGACATGGAGCATTTTCTCTTCAGATTGCAGTCAATCAGAGATCAGCTGACTGCAACAGGTGCAACAGTGGATGATGTTGTGATAGTCAAGACTGCCCTCAATGCAGTCACAGATAAGTGGGAAACCTTTGTCCAAAGTATCTTGGCCAGAGCGGACCTCCCAGAATGGGACAGCTTGTGGTCAATTCTGCGTCAAGAAGAACTCCGCAGATTCACCAAGAGCCAGCATAGCCCTGAATTGAGCAAAGTGAAGAAGGAAGATGAAGAAGATGCAGCCTTGGCATCAAAGACGCAGCCAAAGAAGAAGAAGGATCTCTCAAAGATCAAGTGCTTCTAGTGTGGTGAAATGGGACATTTCGCCAACAATTGTCTTGAGAAGAAAAGGGACAAGGAAGCATCTTCTTCCAAAGCAGTTGTGACAGATGATGGGTCAGGAGATGATGCAACCATGAGTGCTCATGAACCACGAAGATAGGGTGACATGGATATGTAGAAGAGCTACATAGAAGGCAGCCAGGATCCTTGAGCAGCTCGTCTCTTGGATCACATGTGAGCTACGGCAGCCTTAAGACAGTAGCGAGACAAGTGGAGCAGTGGGTGCATAGATCACAGATGAAGCAGGCAGAGGCAGATCTGAAGACTGGAAGGAGCAGCGCAGAGCAAAGCAGCAGTAGCGTAGAAACGGCAAGAGCGTAGAGGCTGATGTGACTTCAACAGCGCAGAGCAGAGCTACTTACGCAGTGCAGCGCTGCAGCGACGCAGAAGGCTTCAGAGGGACAGTGCAGTCCAGCAGCAACGTGATAGATTTCAGCACAAGGGGCTGATGTGACTTCAATAGTGCAGAGGGAGTCTGATTACGCAGGCAGAGTTGTAGTTGTGCATCGTTCTTTAGATGCCAGCAGAGATCTTTAGCCTATGGAGCTTCAATGATGAGGATGCAGCCCATCAGACTTGTTTGTCAAGGATTGGGCAGGAGATTCAGTTCTTTCTCTCAACCACTGAAGTTACAAGGTGTTAGGACAAGAAGTGGGTAAGTATATGAGCAAAGACAGATGCAAGATACATTGAGAAGGAGTTGCAAGCATTTAAGTTGCAAGTATGTGGCAAAGTCATGGGAAGTACATTCAAATGACAAATGTAGAATGCAGTTGAAAGTTGAGTGGTAATATGCCAAGCTTCAACAAAGACAGTGTAACCACGTTCCAAATCATGTAATGCATAGTGTGATGTATTGATAGAGCACACCCTTGATGCTAAGAGGGAGTGTTGAGATTTTGTGTATTTGGGGTAGCATCAGTTGTGCTCTAGCTCCCAAATTTTGTGGAGGGACTAGAGTACACTTGATCTACAAGACCCAGAAATTGACTTGGGAAATTTCATCTAGTTTAGGAGATATTAAATTATGTAATTATTTTAATGTATTTCCTAAGTTAAAACTTACGAAACTTAAATAATTAAAGGGAATTTAATTAAACATATGATGAAATTGTCTTAAGTCACACGGATCAAGCTTTCTTTCAATCTTAGCCATTGATTCAAGATTTGATCATGGTCGTTGATTTGTCAACGAGAAAAGTATAAAGGAAAGGCGTGGGGTCATTTGTAAAGACACACAGAGGTAGAGCACTTAAGCTAATCTTAGATTCTAGGGCAGGGTTTGATAAGAATACTCAGAAGTGTTTCAACTGCAGAGAGGGGAATTTAGGCCAAGGGGATGATCTGATCCCAGGGCCTAGAATACACAAGAGGCAAAGATCAGCTCAAGGACAGTGCAGAGGAAAAGGGTAGTTGCAGCAGCAAGGACAGCGTGATTTTCAGCAGGAAACCCTCATAGGGTTACGCAGAGACCCTAAGGGGCAGCGTAGAGACTGCGTCACCCAGTCTGGGGTAACGCATTCCCTTCCGGAGCAGCGCTGAGGGTTGGAGGTGCTTCAGAGGCTGACGCAGAGGCTTTCAGGGGCAACGCTAGGGTTTCTAGGCCCTAATCTTGGCTAAGTTCTGTAAATCCCATTTGAGAGTGTGGATCAGTGATTATTTTGGCCCTAGATCAGCGATCAGCGAGTGAGTTGTAGATCTAGTATATTCTCTGTCGGGTTTTCTAGATCTGGAACCCAGATTTGTGTATTCAGAAAAAATCTTAATAATAAAACCCTCCAGCAGCCACAGACCGGTTTTCTTGCATTGGGTTTTTCCGAGGACTATTTGTCCAGAAATAACTGTGTCACTTTGTCTATGTGTGCATGAACTTGTTCTAGATCTGAATTGGTGGAGATCTGTTATGTGTTTTGCTTCGATTTTAACTTGAATTTATTCAGTTAATAACTTGTCTAAGTAGGAGGAGCATTACCAGATTAACAGTAATAATTTCTGCATAAAGTGTAAAGATTCAGAAATTTCCATAAAACCCTCATTTGCTGCACCGGTTTCCCACATTGGGTTTTTCTGGGGACAATTGTCCAAAAATAACTCTGTTCATATGGTTGTTTCTATTGTGCTACTTGTGTAATTTATGTTCCTCTTCTTTTGGTTAGTGTGAATTACTGCAATTGTGTTTATTTCAAAATTTACTGAAGCATTTGTAAATAACTTATCTAATAAGTAGGAGAAATAAACCAATCACTACAGTAATAATTTTCATATCTGAATATTTCACAAATAGGTCGAAGCATATCGACATACAATACCACTTCATCAGAGATTGTGTGCAAGATGGATCAGCTTGGCTATTGCATGTTCCCACAAACCAGCATGCAATTGATATACTCATGCAGGCTCTAGGGAGGGCCAATTGTGTCTATTTCAGAGAATAGATGGGTATGGCACAAAACACATTCCTCATTATGAGGGAGTGTTAGTTTTTGAGTTTGGTAGCAGTAGAGAAGTGTTCTAGTCTCAGATGATGTCCAAGAGGCTAAGGAACCTAAGATCTCCAAAACCCATAAAAGGTGTCATGTGATAACACTCAGAGACACTTCATTAAATTAATTAGTCATAATTTAATTATTTCCTAAGTCTAACTTAGGAAAAGTGGTTAATTAAAGTTAATTAAGGATGTCCGATTTTGTTTTACAGACTTCCAAAGATGAAGTCAAGATGATCTTAGCCATCGGTTGAGATGTAATCGTGGTCGTCGAGACTCCAAAGGGAGATTATAAGAGCAAGTCTAACAGCTTAGAGATGCAATTGTTGATTTCTGGTAGCATAGGATGTGCTCTAAGTCTCAAATTTTGTGGAGAGACTTAGACACATGCATTACAAATAACCCAGAAATTGTTTTGGGAAATTTCACCCGAGTACAATTTTATAAGAAAAACTAATTAATTTTAATGAGGATCCTAAGTCTAACTTAGGAAATTAAAATAATTAATCAGTATTAATGTAAAATGTGGGTGAAATTTCTATATAAAGCACATCAAGTCTAATATAATCTTAGTCGTTGATTGGAGATCTAATCTCGGTCGTTGATTTGTCAACGTGAAGGCTATAGAGGAAGACTTGAGGGTCATTTGTAAGATACACTAAAAGGATCTAAAGATTGAATTTTCAAACAGAGCAAGTGCTCGGACGAAAAGTTCGATCTAAGTGATTCTTGATTACAATTGATGGGCAGAGACAGTTTTGGCAGCAAAGAGGCAGAGGAAGACGAGGGGATGTTGCGCAGAGGCCAAAGTGAGTGACGCAGCACCCAGAAGGCATGATGCAGGGCCACACAAGCCCCACACAAAGGCAGCATAGTTCTTCAGCAGAAAGTCTGAATTCAATTGGGGAAATCCAAATCTAAGCCTGGAAGGGCTAGATTGATTTTCCGAAAGGGTTGAAAGATCACGCAGAAGGGTTGACGTAGTTCCAAATCTGACCCCACACAGGCCTACGTAGCTACTGCGCAGAGGGAGCTGGGGTTTTGTCAGTTCATCTACCATATCAGCCATGACTTGCAGAGTGAAGTATACTCGCTGATTTCTTTCTCTGTCAGTATTCTTTGTAACTGATTTGTCCGGTGAAATAATCAGAGTTGTATCCAGTTTAACTACTGCTTAGTAAATAAAACCCTCAAATCTGTTGTCCAGTTTTCCCGCATTGGGTTTTTCTGGGGACATTTGTCCAAAAATAACGGTGTCCTCTCTGTGTGTTATTTTTCTTGCTCAATTTTGGTTTTCACAAATGTATTTTAATGGATGAAGGTTGCTCCATTAACTGCTTCGATATTTTAAGAAGTAATCTTAAAATAACTTGTTAAATCAGATTTGCAAGCAGGAGAAGTAGTTCGGCTTATTGCAGTAGGGATTCCAGATCTAGGATCTAGGAATTTTCAAATGGTATCAGAGCATGTATTGTGAAACAGGAAGAGCAGATCCAGCGCAGAGACAAAGGCCAAAAAGCTGCAAAAAGCAGTAGTTTGAATCCCTTGAGGGATTGTGCAATCTAGACCACGAGGGCTGAAGCTTCCGAGAAGATCTCTCTCTGAGTGAGTTGACAGAGAGGTAAGATCTCCAGAACGAATTTTTTCTCGAGGCAAAGGGAGCAGTGCAGAGCCTCATCACAAAGTTGGTGGGACGCAGTTTCTACAAGATCTTGATTTTGTCGGGCCGTAAGTTGTCAGAAGAAGAAGAAGAAGTACAGTGAGGGAATTTTCTCTCTCGGGAAGTTCCTAGCCAAGGAATTTCAGTTTTTTCCAAGATTTGAGCAGCAGATCTGCGAGCTCCTAACGAAGTGCGTAAGCCTGCCCAACGTTGCATAGAGGGGGAAGAAGAGGAGCAGATTCGACATATTTGATGGCCATGGCAGCTCACGAGCTTAGAGATCAAGATAAGCTGGAGGGTGCCTCCAACTACGTGATCTGGAAGGCAAGAATCTCTTGTCGTCTAGATGAGTATCATCTGAAGCTTTTCGTGGAGAGCATGGTAGCTATCCCTATAGATCCAAATCCGTTGAAGAAGTACGAGGCTGATATGGCAAAGGTGAAAAGGCTACTCTTGGATGGAATCAAGGACCACATAGTGTCCCATATAGCTGGCAAAGATACTACCAGGCAGATGTGGGAAGCCTTGGCCACACTATATCAGGGATCTTCTGAGTAGCAGAAGATGTATTTGGAGCAACAACTGAGGATGGCACAGATGCGGAAAGCGGAGCACATTATTCCATTCCTGACTAGACTTCAGGAAATCCATGACCAAACTGCAACCGTGGGGTCTACCCCTTCTCCTACAGCAATGGTGAGACTGGCATTGCATGCAGTCACTGTCAGTATTCTCTGTAGTTTATGTGTTCAGTGAGACAATCAGAGTTTTATCCAATTTAATTGTTGCTTAATAAATAAAACCCTCAGATCTGTAGCACTAGTTTTCCCACATTGGGTTTTTCCGGGGACGTTTGTCCAAAAATAACAGTGTCCTTTGTGTGTTATTTTTCTTGCTCAATTTCTTTTTTCAAAAATATATTTTAATGGGTGAAGGTTGCTTCAGTAGCTACTTCGATATTTTAAGAAGTAATCTCTAAATAACTTGTTAAATCAGATTGGCAAGTAGGAGAAGTAGTTCAGCTTGTTGCCGTAGGGATTCCAGATCTAGGATCTAGGAATTTTCACAGCAATCAGTTGTATAATGAACAGTTCGACTGCCTAGTTGCAAGTATTCAGCAAAGGCGCAATTGAAGCTAGGGAAAGCATCAGAGTGAGGGATCAACAAAGATTTGGGAGCAGAGACTCCGGAATAGCTCTACTGAATAATAGACCGTTTAAAAAAACTCATCACCTTGATCCCTAGTATTAGAGTATTTGTATCTTTATAGGTGATTGAGGAAGCCTCCCTTGTGGTTTAAATCCCACTAAAAAGCAAGAGGAAGGTTGTTGAGGTGACAATGGCAATATTTCCCCTTTGTTGCCATAAGGTCAACCCCTCTCTCAGTCAAGCTTTTGCACCGCACCTGCTAGATTTTGTGCCAACAAGAACCAGTATAAATCCAAATGAAATCTTATCAACTAATATATCATCAGAAGTATCAAAAGATAGGGTCTCTACAGAAATTTTAAAACGCAAGATACAAGGATGCATTATTGTCATCCTAATTATAAAAGTCATTGTATTATTCAACGAACTAAAGAAATATAAAATGAATATGAAAAGCTAAGTGAATATCCTATTATATTGAAGAGAAATTCATCCTATTATAAAAGTCATTGCATTGTTGAACAAACTAAAGAAAGACAAAATGAATATGAAAATCTAAGGGAAGATCCTATTATATTGAAAAAAAATTGTAGTATCTTATTATGCCCAAATCATAGAGTCATTGGCACACAATTTTACAAAAAAATGAATTAGCATGGTACAACCCTTTCACAATAAGACAGTTTTGTTGCAAGCTTTTTAACTCATACCAACTTTTGTTGTCAAACATCACAACTTAAAGAACAAAGAATCATGAAAAGGCATTACAAAACTAAACAAAGGCATAAGTTTTATAAAATGCTTGAAGCGGTAGGCAATGTAATGAAAATAATATATCAAACAAGTAATAATAATAAATAATGAAATGGCACACCCTAAAAAGGACGAGGCCTATCAAACGTTGAGATGAGTCAATGCTGTAAGTGTAGCATCACATGGCATTGTATCAATATCATCTATATACCATATTACATATTCAATGCATTAATTTATCCCATATGGAATGTTTTATGTTATCCTATTTGTTTTGGACATTGAGTTTGTGAACCAAGTTGTTCAATCCATATTTACTAAATGAGCCCTGTTTATTTCAAAAAAAAGATCCCAATGCAGTGTGAACATCAGAGATGCACTGCCCTATTCATCTATAAAGCACTACACCATATATAGATACTTCCTAGAAATAGATTCATCAAAGCATATAACCAGTATAATAGCTCAAGCTCAGCAGTAACTACTTTCAGCCTGAAAATTGTGTATGATATAAGCAACTAGTGAGTAAGTCACAAGTATGAGAATACTTCAACATCAAAGGGATTGAAAACCTAGCTGTTTGCTAATATATCTCTCGTATCATTTTCTTCTCAAGATGTTCTCTATCTTAATTATTATGAGAGTACATGCCAACTCAAGATTAGTGGAGCTTCAACTACTTCGTTTGATCAACCATGTTATTTCTCTTTTGTGATTCACATATAAACTTTAGTTATTATTTCTGTCTAGTTTTTCTCTCCTTTTCTTTTCTTCTTTTTCCTTTTGCTTCATTTTGTATTGAAGAAACATTGGTCAATCCCAATGAAGTATTGGTACTCGTAACTTTCTAGAATGTCATCAAAAACATCTGGTTACTGATGGACATCAGAAGTAATGTCATAGCATTTTATTTTATTTATGGGATGTCAAAATAATTATTGAATTAACAATTGTGAAACACAATTTGCCCCAAAACAAAACTTGATAGAATTGACTTATTGAGACACCACATGGAGTAGTTCAATTTATTTGCGTCAGTAGTTGCACAGGATAAAATTTTCCTTTTGTTTCATTTATGTTGTACTACTATAAATTAAACTATTACATTGATCAGAAATGAAATGGTTGGGTTGTTTATATTCTCTTTAAATAACTTACAATTTTCTGTTATAACTTGTGCTGATGTAGGAACCTACTTCCCTTTTATTAAATAAATGAATGGCAACAAATATGGGTCTTAGGAATAAGCTATTGTCAGTTGCGTGAACCAAACACATAAATCGATAGAATGGGTTCCTCAAGGATAATGTGTGAATTAGAGGTAATTACTTTGTCATGACATCCAATATAGACGGAAAGAAAATATAATATAAAAGCATCTCTTAGAGATTAATGAAATGGTAGTCCTAGGGAAGTAAGCGTACCTCATCTTCCCAGAACAATAGTACATTCTTTGGGAAAAGGGGTGCCAAATAATACAAAACCTGCAATTGAACTTCAATTGAATCAGAAAATAGACAGCCTAATATCTAATTTAAGCACGCAGATTTAAGATCTTGCTTGAAATTGTTAGCTTTGACAGAAAGTACATATCCTTTTACGTGCATATTGTTCCACCATTTCAATTAGACTATAGCAGGGTTGAAAAAGTCAATTATCGTAAAAATCAAATTTCAAGGAGTGAATTATGAAGAATTTTATCATAAACCATTACATCTACATCACTTAGTATATTCCTACAATTGAATAGTTGTTATCATAGCCTTCAAAACAAGCATCACCCATATGTTGATTCAAAGCAGCACTTATTGTTAGTATCTATCATGCTCAATACGTTTACATAAATTTAACCAGATAATTAAGAAAATAAACAGTTGAAATTGGAGCCTAACTAATATTCGCAGTTCACTTCAATGAAAGTTTCCACAAAGTGAACAACCATAATGATATTCCCATATCATTTTAGTATTACTCTAATCTAAAGCTTTATTTGTAATCTTAAATTTTGCACAATTGCACTAAATATTTACAATGTATAATAAAATTCACTTCCCCTTTTAAAATAAGCAAATATTGTAGTCCAATTCAGTAAAGCCTCAACAGTTCCCCCTTTAAACTAAGCAAAAATTGTAGTCCAATTCAGTGGAGCCTCAATAGATTTACCATCAGATTATCTAGCAATATACCTTTTCATTGGAAAAAGAAAAGAAAGACTGAAAAAAATGAATTATATAACCAGAATGTGGAAAATCCAACACTACCAACACCTAGATAGAAAAAAAAGAACAAGTCTTAAAGATGAGTAAGTAAGCAAGCAAATTTATTAATGCCCAACTGATGAACACAAAATTAGGTCAGGGACTGAAGAATTGTACAGTCAGTATGACTACAATGTGGGAGTGCATGTGTGTCTCCTAAAAAAATGTTAAAATTAACATATGGAGAGAGAAACCAGCAGAAGTGCTGCCACAACACGTATATAAGAGATCACGGTATAATACAAAATACTCGATAGACTGTGGCATGATACAAAATAATAATGGCCTGCTAAAAAGGAATGAGTGAGTGAGATGGTAACGTCTGGCAATGGAGGTAGAAATGTCCGGCACTCTTGAGTCTAATGATCGATGGCAAGGGAGGTTAATTGGGTACAAGTTTGCTATCGAAGTCCCCTGTTGCATGTTACCACAAAATCTAGCAGGCCTTGCAGAGGGAAACCCTACAAGACAAGAGCTAGACAAAGCGCTAACAATGGGGTAGAGACCCAATGTCACCTCAACCAAAACCCCCTGCTCTTTACCGAATTTCACTGATGGGAGGCCTCTGGGTAAAGGAGGAATCACTTTAAATTGATATTCTAATGATAAGGTACAAAGTGACCCTACTAAAGCTCATTCAAAGAGAGACGCACTAAAGGTAAAAGGCTTCAAAGAAGCAAAATACTCTCAAAGAAAAGCCCTAGAAAAGATGGCTCGAAACCTAGGGTTTTGAGATTTTTGATGGTGATAGGTATTCACAAACTCAAGACCCAAGGGAAAGGGTTTCTTACAATAATATTCAACTAAGCCAAGGCTCGTGAAACCCTCAACAAAGTCCTCAAGTTGAGGGACAAAAAAATAGTGTTTCCATCTTACAGCAACACCTAGGGCAAGTGATTTTATGGATAAAAATTTGAGTGGATGCCCACCAAATTGATAGGCTAGGTAGCCTAGACCTATCTCTAGATGTTTAGGCTGTCACCAAAAAGCCTCCTTAAAATTTTTCTCCAAGCCCTATATTTTTGTCGTAGCCTTAAAAAGAACGAATTTGAGAAGAGAAAATTGTTGATTTTTCCTCGGCCCTTCAGAATCAGGTCTATGTCCAAGAACACGATCACAAACACACTAAAATGACACAACACAAGCACTTTGCACAATGGAAATGTACAGCAGTGAATCAATGTGATGCACAAGACAATTTTTAACCCAAAACTTCCTATATTACAATCTTTAATACAACAAACATAAGGCTCCCATATCAGGGATCATGGCCCTTACAATTAGCCTTGATACTTCGAAGTCTATGACTTATAATTATCA
This sequence comes from Pinus albicaulis, assembly GCA_034641835.2. Taxonomy (NCBI): domain Eukaryota; kingdom Viridiplantae; phylum Streptophyta; class Pinopsida; order Pinales; family Pinaceae; genus Pinus; species Pinus albicaulis. The sequence goes on from CM076578.1 coordinate 1,528,202,257, forward strand.
AGTTTCCCTTGAAAAAAGTACACTTGACCTACTTGTTGAAGGAACATTCACACCAGCGCTTTCAGTCCACATACCTTGAACACCTCTAGCAAGTCCTTTGCCACCTCTTCTGTTGCTCAGAAGTACATCTGCTACTCCGGATCTACTTGCATCTTCAGCCTCTCAAACTACCTCTATCAATCACTCTTGCTGGTCCAGGATGACTGAACATAGACTCATACAAGTTTCCACTCTAGCTGCTCTCTTGCTCCTCTAGAATTGCCAACTCTTAGGCTCTTCCAAGTTGCCCAATTATAGGCCTCTTTGCTTCTCCAAAAGGTCTGATGTAGGGCACAAATAACACCCCTCTTACGTGTCCTTTTGTTGCTCCAATTAGACAAGACTTGGGGCATGTTGTAGCTCCTAGAGACAGCCTTGAGTTGCAAAAGACCAGTGCCTAGGACATCTTGAAATCAAAGGTTAGATGTAGACAATTTTAAGAGTGCCTCTAACAGAATATGGATAAGGAGAATAATAATTGTGGTGGTTCAGGAATGGTGAAGACTTTGGAGTCTGATTCATGCAAATTACCCTATATTGCAAGAGGGCTCAAGAGGCTGTATGGCTCGGTGGCTTTTCAAATGGACCAAGTATGAAACAATGAGCAGAGGCTTTCAAAATATGCAGAGGTGTTGAGAAGGAATGGAGGAGGAACCCGCAAGAGACAACCTTAAAAGTCTTAAGAATCTGTATCCCGTGAACTCAGAGGAAGCGGATATAGGTGGAATGTGACCAACAATAGAGATTCGTGCAACGTGAATTAAGGGGGCACAGCAAGCTTAACACATGAGCGTTATTCATACACCAATTCATGAACCAAAATGCTTACCACCAGCAGCTAAATTACATTAATCATCAAAGCAGCAGAATATTGAAATATGATTATACATAACAGGAGATTACTGATAAACAAGGAAATACAAATACATACTACTCATTGCTCCATCTAGAATCCAAATAAACAGCGTTGTATATCATATTATGTTCAAAATAGCTCTCCCAAATATGTATCTCAGAGCACGAAGAGCACAGTCATACAGAACTACAGCAAAACTTCTCCAAAATTCTGAACCTTTCTTTCATCTTTGAACTCTCTACATATAGAGTTTTCCTGAGGGTTTACGATCGAATAAACTTCCATGATCGACCCACACATGTGAAAATCAAAATATCCTAACCAACTCGCAGAGCGTGCATCAAGCAATCACTCCTGTAATCAGAAAATCAAAACAGAATCGAGTGAAATCGAGATTTCACCAGGAAAACATCATAATCAAACTGTAAAAGAAAAGCATAGTTGGTCACGGAGGCCAAATCTTGGAATCTTCAAAATGGGTCGGCGAGGAGTAACCGTGAACAGGTGGGCAGTTTGGCTTCCATCACATGATTCCATCTGTTGTCGAAAGCCTCCACTCCCTTTCTCTCATGATTTCCACTAACCATTACGAAATATCCAGTTGTGCTGCACGTGCCTAGCTTTTTGACGGGGACCTCTTGGACAAATTGAATACACCATAACTGCATTTGGTCCTGCCAAGAACCCATGTTGCGTTTGACTTACAAAACCGAAGGCCGGATTTCAGAGGGGACCTGTCCGCTTTGTGGTATTGCGAAATCACTGCAGGCTGACATGTAGTACCGGAGGTGGTTTCCAAAACCGGCCATTTCAAAACCCTCGCCCTGGCGTTAACCATCAGAAGGTGAGGAGGGGCAGAAATAGATCATGAGCCGTCGGATGTGTGATAAGGAGCAGAGATGAGGGGAAGTTGGCGGTGGTTTAGCGGTGATAGGACGTATGGATAATGGATGGAAATGGTGGAAGTGATGGTGGAGTTAGCGGGATGGTTAACACTGAAAAGAGCAGGACAAAGATCATGGAAGAGCTTTGATGACGTGGCAAGGAGGTGGGACTGCCCGCAAATGGCAAATCGGAAGTTTTGTTCATGAGAAACGAGAGGTAAATGTTATGATCTGCGACGTGCGAAGTGCGATGAGCGAAAGGTGACATGGCATGACGGAGGTGGGGCCGCCCACAAATCACAATCAAGAGTTTTTGTTATGAGCAGCGAAGGGTAGAGGTTATGAGATGCGATGTGTGATGTGCGATGGGCGGAAGGTGACGCAACAAGGAGGTGGGGCCCAAACAAATATCGCATATCGCAAATCAGAGGTTTTTGTTATGAGAAGCGGGAGGTAAATGTTATGATCTGCGATGTGCGTAGTGCGGTGAGTGGAAGGTGGCGTGGTAAGGAGGTGGGGCCCAAACTCATATCGCATTTCGCAAATCGAAATTTTTTGTTATGAGAAGTGGGAGGTAAATGTTATGATCTGCGATGTACGAAGTGCGGTGAGTGGAAGGTGATGTGGCGAGGAGGTGGGACCGCCCGCGAATCTCAAATCGAAAGTTTCTGTTATGAGAAGCGGGAGGTAAATTTTATGATCTGCGATGTGCGAAGTGCAGTGAGTGGAAGGTGACGTGGCAAGGAGGTGGGACCGCCCACGAATTGTAAATCGAAAGTTTTTGTTATGAGAAGCAGGAGGCAAATTTTATGATCTGCGATGTGCGAAGTGCGGTGAGTGGAAGGTGATGTGGCAAGGAGGTAGGACCGCCCGCAAATCGCAAATCGAAAGTTTTTGTTATGAGAAAGCGGGGGGTAAATGTTACAAGTTGCGTTGTGTGATTCGCGATGAGCGAAAAGGTCGGCGATGCGAAAAGGTAAGTGGGTACCAATAAAGGTTTAGAGTGGAAAGAAATGAATTGTGAATGATAAAGGTTCATGCAGAAAGGTGAAAAGGGCTAAGGTTTTATCACATCGAGGGTTTGGTGAAGGAGTGCAATGGAACCATTCATGCCTCATCCCTGCGATTTGCCTATAGGGGCCACTTCTCTGCCTTGTGTGCGGTCACAGGCCAACATTGGCTCCATCTAGGGACAATGTGCTATTTTAAGTGCCTTGAGAACTTGCAAACCTGAATGCCTGTGCTTTATTGGGCGCATGGAGTGGCAAATGCATACTGTGAATCTGAATTGAAACTATCACCGAGTTGTTCACTGCAAACTATCAAAACGAAAATCACTGCCACACCCTAAAAATCTTGAATGCTGAAATATGAACCATGCTGAAACTGAAATCTGAAACACTCTTGAACTTGAAAACTGCAAAGCAATCTTAAACTAAAACTGGAAAGATGCTCATAGTACTGAGTTTATTTGCACACCTACCTACCCTAATCTGCTGCAATTACTGTTGTTCTAAATGATACAATAACGCCAGTGTAACCAAGCAAGCAACTGTTCTAATAACTTTGTTCTTTCACTGTTTTTATGGTATCTGATAGAAAATCCCAGCCTGATCTTCATTGCAAGGAGCTTGGTAAACCTTAAAAACAACGGAAATGTTGAAAAGTTATGGTGGCTTTGTGATGAATAATTTCTCAATATAGATAGCCACTGGATCAAGATATACTTGACCTATTTCTGAATATGTTGACCCAATCGATCCAACCTCATAACTTGGTACTGCACATGTGTTTTCCATGTCTTCAAACAACTCGAGACATATTTGCATTTTATCTGATGAATTTTGTATCGATACTTCTACTGAACCAGACAATAGGGCAGACTATCAAATCATATCCATATCATAGCAGCTTCTGAAATTATTACGTGTGCATGAAAACTGACTTTGAAAACTCCAACCATCCAATGTATCATCTATTGGGTCATGAAGTGCTTTAGATGACTGTAGAGTTGGTTCCACTGACATCTCATGATTTCTCCTATGATTATCAACCAAAATGTGACCAAGATTCGCTTTCAAAATCTGAGATGAATTAAAGCATGAAAGTAGAGAATCAAACTGGATCAATTCTTCCTCTGTTTTAAACTTGCCTCTATGTTCAGTAGGTTCACTTCCACATCAACTGCAATATTTTGCGTTTCTTCAAGGGTTTCAATGTCCCTTTCTCTTACTTGGAATGCAATCTCTGGATTAATGGCACCTGGGTTTCAATGTCCCTTTCTCTTACTTGGAATGCAATCTCTGGATTAATGGCACCTTATATCAACAGGCATTGAATGATACACCTCATTGAATATGGCTGAAAAATATTGTACTGTCTCCCCTAGCTGTCTTTACATGACCATAGTTGCACTTTTTCACGATCTCCTCTTTCTTTCTTCACATATTGTTCCCCAAGAACTTCCATCCATATTTCCTTCACCTTTATCAACTAGCTCATATTCCATATGAGGTCATATTATGTTGATTTCAATTTGTCAATATGTGAATCATGCCTTCATGCATCTTTCCAATGGAAGAGATTCCTTTTCTTCAATCATGCTCATGAGATAGAGCATTCACCCATCCTATCTGCAACTATATGATGACATGACTTAATCTATCAAATATATACATACCTATTTTCTTCTTTTGGTCATCTAAACTTTCTTTGGAAGCTTCCTTTCCTTGTTTAAAAGTACTTCAACCATGTTGCACTCCTATGTCATCATACCATCATCCTTTTAAACAAAGGATCCCACTCAAGGTGGAATGTAAACCATCAATGAGACACTTACTAGTGAACCTTCTTATTAAGATTCTAGTAGAGGATTTCGAATATCCCCATCCTGCAAATGCTCCTTTCTAATGACGATGATATATGATGATTTATATTTTTATCATGTTAGATGACATTCTTCCAACCATAAATGCTACTTCTTGGTTTCATTATAATGAGGATATCATGAGCTACTTTCTTTCTATCATAATGACTTCTACAAGCATGCAGACTTTTACTTCAGCTATCTTTCAAGCTTCTACAATGATGACATGAGCTCTTTTCTGCTTCAATTGCATGCTTCTCATATGATGCCATCTTCTCAATATGATGCATCTTGTCATAATTACAATGCTTGATTGTAATCTTTTAACCATATTAGAGGTATTTTCACCTTCTACTTCTCCTTGCTATGTACTAGGCATCCACAGTTCCATAGTTATATCAAGAACCTATCATAGTGCCTGAGGATCCAAGGGTCTGTACAGTTCCCTCCTTCCATCATGCTTCTCAAAATAGAGGATCATCCCAACATCATGCTTCTCAAAACGGAGGATCAGCCCATTCACCTTATTTTACTTCCTGTACCTCCAACATTCACTAGAAAGTAACCCCAAGGAAAGTATACAATAACAAGAGCATGATATCTATTTGACAATCTAAGGTTACCATGAGACTTAAGGGTTGTACTTCTAGGGTTTTAGGTGCCAACCCTAGACCAGTGATTCCAACCTTGTCCATGCTCATGAACCTTAGATTGCTTATAAACCCTAAAGGCCTAGGGTTTGGTTTACTGTGAGGGAACAGGATTAGTGTTTTTATATGACTAGGGTTTTACTAATTTCAACAAACCCTATCCAATCAATGAACCCTACTATATTGCATGTTGGACCCAAAAATATGCCATACATACCTTATGATTACATAACTACAATTTTGGACGTCATGGTATCTTCAAAAAGTATTTCAATCTGTATTGATCTATTGCCATCTTCAAGACTTCCTACCAATGAGACTTCAAACAGGGATATCACTATTCTTCTGATAGGACTTGCTTTTCCAAGTGTTCTTTTTAAAATATTTGGAACAAGATTGTTGCTCTTCTTGCTTCAAAGTTTCAGGACAAAGACAATATGCTACTTTTATTACCGATTGCTACAGGACTTTTTAATAGATCTTCAGACAGGGACTTATCCTTGATGTATTCCTTTACTGCCTATAGCTCCCCTTTCTTCCCAACGTGACCGAATATTCATTGATGTCTATACCTTGAGATAATGGTTTCAATATAGGTCGGCTTCAACTAAGAATTGTGTACATATATTCTGACCATGTCACTATAAAAGGCACAAATTATAGAGACTTATATTATCATCTCCACAGGTCAGTGTATACTCCTATTGTTGAAAAATGTACAGATGCTTTAATCTTCTTATGTCATTAAACTGAGAGCAAGGTGATGAGCCTTCTCTTAAAAACACTTATACAAGGAATCGAATGAGACAATCAGCTTAATGACCCTTTGATCTAGGTCTTCCCTTGTGCACAGTCACGTAATACAAGTCTTGGATCCTCTTCCTCAGTGACTAATGCTCGAATTTTTTATGAAGAGAGATTCAGATCTCATACTCAAGTAAAAAGAAGATTTTTGACATTCAGACTTATGCTTCAAAACTTTCAACAAAATCGATCTTGGATTATTTGCACAGGAGAAAGGAAAGAATCTTGATGCTCCTTAGGTCATACAAATTATACCATAGAAATTTTGAATCAATTGTTTCTTTTCTAGGGCTCCTGATGGCAACCTTAATATCACAGACACTTCGATTTTGATAGAGGGTTTGCTTCCTTTATGGTTGATGGAGAAGTTCAATAAATAGGTTTTTGATGCCCTTCAATACTTGGAACAAATTTTCAACAAACATAGATCATACGTACCAGAAATGGAATTTGACCTTCATTCCAATCCCAGAGAATGTGGCTTCCTTAAGGCTGCTAGGAAAGGCTCTCGATCATGATAAATGATCTTTTTATGACCTCGTTTTGGAGAAGAATTTATGCGGCCTTGTGACAAGGATTAGGGCGAATAGTAATGCCCAGAAAACCATGATCTGCTTGTCAGAGGGTGCGTTCTTCGGAGAGTCGTTCACTATTTGATTTGGTCTCTTGAAATAGAGCTAAAATTCTCTATTAAATACCTTATGAGACCTGCGGCCTAGTTTCTACAATTAGGTCTTGATAATGTGCCCAGAGGTTCGATCTCTACATCAATGGAATCGACCTCCTATCAAGCTGGCCTTTTGATGCTTCAAAACAGAGAAGGAATGTTCTTCAAGACCTTTGCTCTTTCCTCTTCTGACCTGTGGCATTTACACAGACACTAGGGCTTTTATATGTGCCCAGAATTTGAGTTACTACCTCCAAGGAGCTCGGTCCCAAAGATCACAATTCTCCTTGACGTTTTGAATCCCTTTATGATCTTCTTCTTGCCCTTTCCTCATAGTTAGTAAATAATTATTCAATGGATTAATTATTTAATTTAATTTAACTTTTATTTTATTTACCTTATTTATTTATTTATTTTTATATTTTTATTTATTTATTTTTTATTTTATTTTATTTTATTTTATTTTTATTTATTTATTTATTTATTATTATAATTATTATTATTATTTTATTTTTTAAATTTATTTATTTATTTATTTATTTATTATTTTTATTTTTATTTTTAATTTATTTATTTATTTTTCAAATTAAAAAATTAATTAATTTTAGCTATTTATTTATTTATTGAAAAAAAAAAATTAATATTAATCTTACTTTTTTATAAATAATTTAAATTTTCTAGCTAGGTAATTTTCATGATTAATTTAGTCAAACTAGCCATTATCTTCCTAATTAATTTAGTCAAACTAGCTGTTATAGGATAACAGCTAGTTTGATTCTCTCTGCATCTATTTAAATCGTAAGCCTATATCTGTGCTCTCATATGGTCCTGACGATGAACCACAATAGTTGGCTCGAAACGCTTTCTCTGACAATATTTTTCATATGTGATTTTTTACTGAAAGAATTTTTTCAAAAATTTATGGATCATAAAAGCCATATCTCAAACATCATAGATTAATTATGCTTATCATCAAGACCAACTGCCAAATAGAAGATCACAATGCAAGCACAAGAAAGACACCAAAAGTAGGCTCCAAGCCAGGGCAAAACCCCTCCAAAAGGGAAAACCAAAAGAACTCTTTCTTATAGAATTTTCAATGAAGACTTCCAAGACCAAGGCTCTAAACTATCTTTCAAGAGACCAGGGTAGCCACCCAAACAAAATCTATTTCGTTCTTCACAAATTCGGATCTAAAGTAGTTTGTCCTTACACAGAGAATTTGGCTGCCAGAGAGAGATAAATCAATACCCAAAACAATTTTCCATATTTTTTGTCCTTCTTCCTACTCTCTGCACTTATGTTCTGCCTCAGATCTTCTTGAGAAATTCGAATGCACAAGTGTGTCTTTGGAGGACAAATTGTTGATTTTTGTAGCATCGAAAAGTGTTCCAAGTCTCAAAATTTGTGAGAAGACTTAGACATCAGTATTCCAAAGAACCAAGAAACTGTTTGTGGAAATTCCACGATGTTCATGTTTTATTAAAATAATTAATTATTTTAATGGAGACCCTAAGTCTAAACTTAGGGAAATTAAATAATTAACGAGTATTAATAAGACAGAGTGTGAATCTTCTAGAGAACGAAGATCAAGTCAAGTCTAAATCTTAGCCATTGATTAGACTTATAATGTGGGTCATTGATTCATCAATGAGAAGATTATAAAAGAAGGCTTGAGGTTCATTTGGAAACTAATTCGGGCACACACTCAGTAACCCGAAGGAGATCGATTCTAAAGGAATAAAATTCGATTTCAGAAGGAAAGTTGCAGAGGCAGAAGAAGAAGAGGGGGTCAGCAGTGACTGAGAAGGAGGAGAGAGGGACGCGGAGGGTCATAGAAGGAAGCACAGAGCTGCAACACAGTGTACCCACGCAGAGCCCATGCAGAGTGATGGAGTCCAGCGTTGGGACTGCGCAGAGAAGCATGCAGAGTGACGCAGAGGGATAGAGTGGGTCTTCCGGGTGTCAAAAAATCGTAGTAAGGAACCAGGGAATTTGTCTCAGGTGTTTTTAAAAAGAATCTGCCAGTCTATTCTTTGTAAAGAATTTTATTGCTGAAGAATAATATATAAACCCTCATCTGCTGCACCGGTTTTCCTGCATTGGGTTTTTCCGGGGACAATTGTCCAAAAATAAGTGTGTACATGTGATTGTTTCTTATGCTTGTGTTTCTTACTGTTCCTTTCACTGCAAAAATATATTTCTAGGTTGAAATTTTCACATGGTATCAGAGCCAGAGATGAGTAACAGGAGCAGAGAACCGGCGAGTGAACGAAAATTTGACATTGCTACAGTAGCTCATAAGGGTTCACGCAGTTCTCCAGAGAAGAAGGGAAGCATGGAAGAACAGATGGATCACGATGCTTCTGTTCTGGCATCCAGATTAGAAGAAGAATTTGTTTGTGTGTCAAGCATTATTTCTCCTGAAGTCTAGTACATTGACAGTGGGGCTTCTGCTCATATGACGGGAGTGCGAGAATGTTTCTCAAACTACCAAGAAGAGCAGATGAACTTTAAAATCACCATTGGTAATAAAGCAAACTGTACCCCTATTGGAAGAGGTATCGTAGTATTTCAAACGGAAACTGGAAATAAGCTTCGGGCCACTAATGTACTGCATGTGCCTGGTTTGGGGATGAACTTATTCTCGGTGACGCAACTTCAAAACAAAGGTTATGACAATAGAGTATATGTCAAACACCCAAGTTGGAAGAAAAAAAGCACAAACCGGAGTCAGGAGCAATAAACTATACAAGTTATAGCTCGAATACCCAATGGCACTGATAGGCAGCACTGATGCGAAGGAATTGAATGAACTATGGCACAGAAGAATGGGGAATTTGCATCATGGGGCATTAAGGATTCTCAAGAAAATTATCACAGGAGTTCCAGAATTGAGAACCAAGCAAGACGATGTCTACAGAGGGTGCGTACTGGGAAAGTATGGCAAGGCAGTGTATCATAGAAGCAACAGTAGGGGTAATAGTGTGTTGGGCTTAATACACTCGAATATTTGCAGACCAATGTCCACTAGAGCTCTTAGTGGTGCCGAATATTTCGTCACCTTTATTGATGATCATTCCAAGAAGACCTTTTGTGAAGACCAAGGACAAAGCCTTTAGTCGTTTTAAAGAGTTTAAAGCTCTAGCAGAAAATCTGACAGGAAAGCAGATCAAGGTGTTGTGATCAGACAATGGTGGAGAGTACATTGATAAAGACTTCACAGGGTTCTGCGCAAGGGAAGCCATCAGAAGAGAGTGGACCGCTCCATATAATCCAGAGCAAAATGGTGTGGTAGAGAGAAAGAATAGAATTATTGTCGAGGCAGCGAGGGAAATGATGTATGATCAAGACATGCCCAAATTCCTGTGGACTGAAGCTTGTAATACAGTTGTGTACGTTCATAACAGGATTCCTCACAACGCATTGGGTAAGATCATTCCAGAAAGTGTCTTCACTGGCAGCAAGCCTGAAGTGAGCCACTTTAGGATCTTTGGCAGTGCGGCATAATGTCATGTGCCAGAAGAAAAGAGGAAGAAGCTAGCTATGACTGCGGAAAGAGGAAATCTGGTAGGATATAGTGAAAATACAAAGGCTTACCGCATTAACATTCCCAAGAGCAGGAAATTTGTAGTGCGGAGGGATGTGAAATTCATGGAGGAAAGGGCCTTCAGGAAATCCCAGGAGATGCCTTCTACTACGCAGTCTGAGGAGGATCTGCTGGTCCAACCACAACGACCTACGGAGGGTAATACGAGTGCCTCTCCAAGGCACGGAAATCCAAGGGATACTTCTCCCAAGGACTTGCAGGAAGGAGAGCGGGTAAATCCACCCACTACCAGTGGTAGAACGAGCAAGGAATTACGACAAATTATGAGGGACACAGAAGACTTTGTCGGAGCCCCCCAAAATGAGAAGAGGCAGCACAGGCAGCGTGAAAGGTACCAAGCCTTGGTAGCACAAGTTGGGGAACCCTCTAGTTTTCGGGAAGCAGCTCAACACCAGGTATGGGTAGATACGATGGTGGAAGAATACAGTTCCAACATGACGAATGATGTTTGGGAAGTGGTTCCCAGACCTCAGGACAGATCAGTTGTAGGTTCAAAGTGGATATACAAGATCAAATATGCTGCAGATGGCAGCATCGAGAAATTTAAAGCCAAGTTTGTGGCTAAGGGGTACGCTCAGAAGGAAGGGATAGATTATGAAGATACCTTTGCCCCAATAACCCGATATACTTCCATTAGATCCGTGATATCCCTTGTTGCGCAGATGGGATGGGAGATTCACCAAATGGACGTCAAGACTGCTTTGTTGAATGGGGTGATAGAAGAGGAAATATACATTGAACAACCAGAGGGCTACGAGACGAATGAGCAGAGGACTCATGTGTGCAGGCTTAAGAAAGCCTTGTATGGACTAAAGCAAGCCCCTAGAGCTTGGTATGGTAGAATTGACAGCTACTTGCAAAAGATGAGTTTTTCCAAGAGTGACGCATATCCAAATTTCTACTATTCAAGGGTAGGGAGTGAGCCTCTAATACTGGTTCAATAGGTAGATGATCTATTTTTTACAAGGTCATCAAGGCTCATCAAGGACTGCAAGGAGAATTTAGCTGCAGAATTCGGCATGAAGGATCTAGGGCTGATGCATTATTTTTTGGGGTTGGACGTTTGGCGGCAGAGGGGGGAGATCTTCCTTGGTCAAGGAAGGTATACCATAGAAATTCTGAAGAGGTTTCAGATGGAGGATTGTAGACCCATGACTACTCCAATGATCACCAACTGGAAGAAAATCGACACATCCGAACATGATGGGGCTAATCCTACCTTGTATAGGCAGCTCATAGGATAGGATCTCTAATGTATCTAGTCAACACAAGGCCATGTTAATCAAGGTTGTCATTGATGTCAATAGCTGAGATGGCAAACATTCTTGTGACGTCAATGAACGTCATGCAATCCCTAGGTGCTAAGGATGCCATCAATGAAGATGTCAAGCCACTAATGAAGAAGTCTTGCCTGAACAAGTCCTTGAACTAACTATAAAGGTGCCAAGTGTCAATCATGTACCTTGTTTGGTAACCTACAAGACTACACTTTATGATGTCATTCGATGAAGGTCTTGATGGAATGGTTGGAAATTATATGATGACATGAAGGACTTGAAGAACACTTGATGGCATATGATGACACTTTTGGAAGATCTCATTTAATGATCTAGATGGTGGTTGGAAGACTATTTGAAGATCTCCATATGGAAAATTATGGATTCATTATCATGATGACTTTGTTGGATATTCGCATGATGACTGTCCCAATCACTCCTCATTCTGTCCAAAATATTTTCTGCACTAAATTTCAATCATTAAAAAATAATTTTCACTACCCTAGAGGCAGCTTCTCAATTTGACTCCTGTACCATCTTTTAGGGCATAATTTTGCCTTTCTAATGAGCCCTTACATGCCCCAAAACTCCAAATAGTTTGTGAGAAATTTAATTTTTAAGTTAGAAAAATTATTATTTTTCGCCAGCCAACCTAAGCCAACTTGTAGGCTCATGTCCCTTGGCCAATAGATGTGTCTTTTCGTCTGTAGTCAAAACTAGTATATATTGGAGTCCGAACTCCTCATTTCAACATCATTTTTTGTGAGAATTTCAGAGATAATACAGTGAGATGACAGATAAGTAAAAGAGGCTGAGAAGGATATATTTGGGCAAATACTTTTTGTGTTTGGGATACCTTAAACTCAAATTACAGCAGTGTGGTGGACTGTCACAATTCTAATATATTGCAGACCTGGGATTATCAACTTGCTTTTTCTTTGTTCGGACTGCTGTAGACTGTGTGGACAGCTCGGACTAGTCATCTTTTTAGAACTCGGACCTGAAGTAGTACACTGTCATACTCTGGTAGCTGAAGCTTACTTTGGCCTCTTCTAAGGCATGTTTTGAAGCAGACAATTGAACCCTTTTAGGACTGTTTTTGTGGTGATTCCAAAGGCATATCCGAGCTGTTCTTGAAGCATGGTTTGGTGGATTTGTGGATAAGTTTGTTAAGGCCTGATTCAGCCCTCTTTTGTGACAGTGTTAAGAACAACTTTCACATCTTTATTTGAGACTTATTTCAAGGCGTGAATGGTAGTCCTGAACTGTAATTTTGGGCTGTCTTGTGGAAGCATCTTGCTGAACTTGGAGCAGCTGGTTGAGCAGAACTGGAGCAGCCCTTTAAGAACCTTTGTGTTGACTTGTAGCAAAAGTTGGAGCACCTTTGATGTCACACTTTGGAGCAACATTGTTTGAAGCAACATACCCTATTGAAGAAGATCTTTTGGAGCATTCCCAAGGTTACAAGTTCTAAACATCAGTTGGGAATTTGCAGCAGTGTTTCAACATCCTTTTTGAATACCTAAGATAGATTCAGAAGCAGAAATAATTCCTTGGAGCAATATTACTGAAGTTTGTTGAAACACTTCTTTTAGAGAAGCCTATTGAAGATATCTTGAAGGAACGTTGTCTTGAAGATCTGTTTGGAGCACATTAACATCACTCTTGGAGCACCTTGTGAAGACACTCTTGAAGAATCCTAAAAGACATCTTGGAGTAACTTGAAGACATATTGAAGATCTTGTGGAGATAATGTTGAAGGCAATGATGCATTGATGAAGCCATCATGAGGTAACTTGCAGAAATTGTTTGGGTACGATGAAGAGCTGTGATGACACCTTCTACGAAGAATAGGTTGTCATTGATTACGTGATGTGTAGATTACAGTGAAGAGTATGCTGAAGATTGTCAAGGCTCGTTGAAGAAGACATTGGGAGTCGTAAGTATAACCAAATATATCTTGACGAAATGAAGCAGAAGGTTGGAGCCTCATAGAGACAAGGTTGGTTCCTTGGAAGATAGGGTTGGAGCCCTAGAGGGTAGGAGTCCTCAAGGGACCAAGTTGGAGCCTGTACCAGATATAGGGTTGGAGCCCTTGAGGTTGGTGCCTCAGAATTGACAAGGTTGGAGCCTTGGAATTCCAAGTCGGTGCTTCGCAAATACAAGTTGGAGCCTGGGAAATTGAAGATTGGTGTCTTCATCTAGGGTTGGAGCCCTACATATATTGTACTTGACTTATTGTAAAGAAGAAATTAATAAAAGTATCTATTCCATCATTGTCCATTTTGTGTTCTAAATATAAGTGATCTAACTGGTAAAATTACCAATTAAAAAGAAATATTGATTCACCCCCCTCTCAGTATTTCCAACAATTGGTATCAGAGCTAGTATCTTCACTCAAAGCCTAACAGCTTGAAGGTTGATCATTAGAACACAAATGGCAAAGCCAAGAAAGAAAGTCTCCAATCCTCGTAAAGACATGTCTTCCTCAACCATTGAAATTGAAATAAATCAATTTGCGAAGGCTCCATTGTTCAATGGAAACTTTGATATATGGGTGGCAAGAATGAGGAATTTCTTGAAGACTCAAGGAAATGAAGTTTGGAAATCACTGATTACTGATAGCATGCTGGAAGGAGAATCCAAGGAGTATAATACAAGAGCAATGAAAGCAATCTTGAATGGGCTACCTGATTCTATGAAGGCCAATTTGGAAAAATGTTCGTCAGCAAAAGGCATATGGGACAAACTTCATGATCTTCACTCAAAAGGAGCATTGACTGACCTTTAGTCAGGAAGATGATGGAAAGCAAGAAGGAAATCCAAAACCCATCAAGGAAGCTAAAGATAAGAGAGATGGCAACAAGGCTAAAGAAGACCTAGAAGATGAAGAGAACAAAGAAGATTTTGAAGAAGATCTCCTGAATAAACTTATGGCTTCCATGGAAGAGATTAACGGTTTGAACAAGGAAAATGAGGAACTTAAGAAGAAAGCGCAAGATGGTAACCAAGACAAGACAAGGAAGGAAGTTGACTTTGTCAAGCTTCAAGTACATGAAAGAGATGAGGAGCTCGCCAAACTTAAAGAGGAATTTCATCAAAACAAAAGAAAGCATCATGAAGAAGTCATATCTATGACAAATCAATTGGATAAGGCAAAGAAAAGAGAAGAAACTTTGTCAAGCCACCTTGAACAAAGACTTAAGAGTTTAAACAATCTAGAAGCAGAGATTGGTCAATACAAGGAAGAGGTCTCTTCTCTTAGATCTCAACTAGAAGAATCAAGGAAGCAAGCGCAAGGAGCCGAGCAGGTGATGGAAACTTTGGAATAAAATTAGGACCAGTTAATGAAGTAGAAAAGGAGAGAAACACCATGATATGCCAACTAGAAGAAAAGGATGAAGAAATCTTGAAACTAAGATCAGACATCAATCTTCTCAAGGCCAAAACATGTGAAGCTACAAGAATAAAAGAAGAAATGGAGAGCAGTCTAGCAAAGGAGAATGAAGAAGTCCTCATAATGAAATCAAATGTCATCTCCCTTAAAATCGAAGCACATGAAGCAACAAGAATGATGGAAGAAATGAAGAAGCAACTAGTTATGAAAGATGGAGATTGTGAAAAGTTGAAAGGAGAAATTGTCTTTCTTAAAAAGGAAGTTGACTTACTGAATAAGAACTTGAAAAGCTCTGAAACCCTAGATGACATCCTAAGTCATCAAAGGTCTCCCCTTGATAAATCAGGCCTTGGCTATGCAGGTGAATCCTCAAGCAAAAACGATAATGCTTCAAACAACAAAGATTTGAGGAACCTAGAAAGAAATGTTGATGCTCCCAATTCTAGCGAAGGCAAGGAGAAGAATCAAAACAACAATGGAAGAAATTCTACTCCAAGGAGACTTGCAAATGGTGTCAAGAATACAAAAGCAATGAATATCATCAAAGAATCCCAAGGAAAAAAGACTTTAGAAGTACATCAAGGAAAACTCGATCTTCGAGGTACCAAAGTATATTTCTTGGTTATTGCTATTCTTGTACAAACTTTGGGCACATGGCAAAAGACTGTAGGGCATATCACAAAGACAAATATAATGGTACCCATCAATCTCCTAGAAGCAATTTTGCAAGAAGAAGTCATGATTTCTTATTCATGAACAAGATAGAGTGCTTCAACTGCCATAACATTGGACATATGGCACATGATTGTAACTTGAATTGGGCCTCTACACAAGCTAGAACCATGCCAAAGAAAAAAGTTACACAAGTATGGAGAAGGAAGCAAGTTGAATCCAGAAGTCTCTTTAACACTTTAGCCAACAACACATGTTGTTGACTTGATAAATTCATCCTTGATATTCCAAGTATTTGATGGTGAAACCCTGCCAAAAGGAGACCATGCATATTGTTAGGGGAAGTTGGTGACTCATGACTATTCTTGCAAAATTCTTCCGTGAAAAGGTGATGAGTCACACTTGGACAATCTTGACAAATCATCTCTCGGGAGTAACTCCATTGAAGAAAATAATGAAATTGTGAATATTTCTTCCATTTGATCACAAGGCAGCAATCCTTCTTGTCTGAAAAAAAAAAAAAGCTAGAAGAGCTTATGCATGCAGGGGTAGTTGGTTCATCCATGGAGAAATGTCAACATATCTATCATGGAACACATTGGCAGAGAGAAGAGCACCATGACAGGGGGAGCATCGTACCTATGAAGAACTATTATTGACGAGAAATTATGATAAAGAGAAGCAGCTTGATAGGGGGAGTAGTTGAGCACCCCTTTTGCCATTGATGTCAAAGGGGGAGAGAATGTTGAAGGGCAAGAATATTGCCATCAATGACAAAGGGGGAGATTGTTAATCAAGGTTGTCAATGATGTCAATAGCTGAGATGGCAAATATTCTTGTGATGTCAATGAACGTCATGCAGTCCCTAGGTGCTAAGGATGCCATCAATGAAGAGGTCAATCAATGAAGATGTCAAGCCACAAATGAAGAAGTCTTGCCTGAACAAGTCCTTCAACTAACTATAAAGGTGCCAAGTGTCAATCGTGTACCTTGTTTGGTAACCTACAAGACTACACTTGATGATGTCATTCGATGAAGGTCTTGATGGCATGGTTGGAAACTATATGATGATATGAAGGACTTAAAGAACACTTGATGGCATATGATGACATTTTTGGAAGATCTCATTTAATGATCTAGATGGTGGTTGGAAGACTCTTTGAAGATCTCCATATGGAAAATTATGGATTCATTATCATGATGACTTTGTTGGATATTCTCATGATGATTGTCCCAATCACTCCTCATTCTGTCCCAAATATTTTCTGCACTAAATTTAAATCATTAAAAAATAATTTTCACTACCCTAAAGGCAGCTTCTCAATTTGACTCCTGTACCATCTTTTAGGGCATAATTTTTCCTTTCTAATGAGCCCTTACACGCCCCAAAACTCCAAATAGTTTGTGAGAAATTGAATTTATAAGTTAGAAAATTTATTATTTTTCGCCAGCCGACCTAAGCCGACTTGTAGGCTCATGTCCCTTGGCCAATAGATGTGTCTTTTCGTCTCTAATCAAAACCAGTATATATTGGAGTCCAAACTCCTCATTTCAACATCATTTTCGGTGAGAATTTCAAAGATAATACAGTGAGATGACAGATAAGTAAAAGAGGCTAAGAAGGATATATTTGGGCAAATACTTTTTGTGTTTGGGATACCTTAAACTCAAATTATAGCAGTGTGGTGGACTGTCACAATTCTAATATATTGCAGACCTGGGATTATCAACTTGCTTTTTCTTTGCTCGGACTGCTGTAGACTGTGTGGACAACTCAGACTAGTCATCTTTTTAGAACTCGGACCTGAAGTAGTACACTGTCATACTGTGGTAGCTGAAGCTTACTTCGGCCTCTTCTAAGGCATGTTTTGAAGCAGACAGTTGAACCCTTTTAGGATTGTTTTCATGGTGATTCCAAAGGCATATCCGAGTTGTTCTTGAAGCATGGTTTGGTGGATTTGTGGATAAGTTTGTTAAGGCCTGATTCAGCCCTCTTTTGTGACAGTGTTAAGGACAACTTTCAGATCTAACAACTTTCACATCTTTATTTGAGACTTATTTCAAGGCGTGACCGGTAGTCCCGAACTCGTAATTTTGGGATGTCTTGTGGAAGCATCTTTGTAAAATTATGTAGATGTTCTATGCTTGATGCAACTTTACTTTTCACCACAGCAATCACATAAACAATCAAGTAAAATGTTGATAGAACATACCAGTGGATCTATAGAAGACAAACCAGAAACAGAAAAAATGTGGTGGTGCGTTACGGCAGTCAACAGGATGCTTCAACCAGCAAAGTCTCCTTGGTCAGCCAACCCAGCATGTGTCACAACAACCCTCAAAATAGCCACACGGTCAACTCAAAGTCAACCCCAGAAAAGTCAACGTTGCCCCAACGACAGCAATGGCAGCAACACCGGCAACAACACCGGCAGCAACGGCAACAACGGCAACAACGGCAACAACACCAGCAACAACGGCAACAACGGCAACAACACCGGCAGCAACGGCAACAACACCGGCAACAACGGCAACAACAACAGCAACGGCAACAACACCGGTAGCAACGGCAACAACACCGGCAACAACGACAACAACACCTCTTCGTCCTTCTTTTCCCACGTGTGAACCGAAATTGTCCTCCAAGGAGCTCGTACTAGATCAGAAGAGAAGAAGGTGTGATGAGATGAGATGAGTGAAATGCTCTCCAACTTTCACTGTATTTATATCCATCATTGAGGTGTGTGACACATCTGCTGGGGGTGTAAAACCTTAAGGCCAACCTGCACATATAATTTATTATAAATAATAAATTCAAAATACATGTTCTGCTCATCGGATTAAGATCAATTTTATGTCGATCTTACACCTCTCCGAAAGAGGAACCCAATAAAAATATCGGTATCTTCATCTGAGCATCACAACATGGAGTTTGGACCTAGTTGTCCAATTTTAACACTCCCTCTCAACTAGGGAGAACTCCATCCATCAGTGCAACCAAACATCGTGCGTCATCCCGCCGTAACTTGCTTTGCTGGCCTCTTTATTTCAGAACAGAAGTGGGTCAGCCACAAAGACATCATCCCCCAGCTGACAAATCCAACCCAGAGGTCCGAAACCTCACAAAGAGTCTCCAACCAACCCGAAGTTGGTTCATCCGACCAAGTCGTTCGAGGTCCGAAACCTCACCACGTACTCACAAAGAGTCTACAAACTAACCCGAAGTTGGTCTCATCCGACCCGAAGTCGGCGGAGGTCCGAAAACCCACCACCGGGACTCACAAAGAGTCTCCAACCAACCCGAAGTTGGTTCATCTGACCCGAAGTCAGGCGGAGGTCCGAAACCTCACTATACTTGATCCCAGATCAAGTGGTTGGACCGTACCATCCTAGATAGAGAGTACGGAAATCTCTGATGCGTCCATCAGTATTTGCTACTAGTCTCTAGCTTTTCCCATCTCATTGACCAAATGAGAGGTACTTCCCATGAGCCCTGAACTCAATGGGTAGGATGCATACGGGGCATAGATAATGAGAGGTGAACCAACTCAATAATCACAACGGTGGGGTCCAAGCACACCAACAAGGTTCGACAATCCTAGCCTTGTGGTTGCTCATAGCTCTGAAAAGCTGTCCCCAAAGCCCCCCAGAGCTCCCAGAGCTCATCGTCCAACGGGACCCACATCATAGGGTCATTCCACGATACCAAGACTCTCACGGAAGGTTAGGAACTTGACCTTCCCCAGGGGCTTAGTGAGAATATTCGCGACCTGCTCATCAGTTCCTATGATCGAGCCTTATGGCGCCTCGCTGTACCATATCTCGGATAAAGTGGTACCAGCCATCAACATGCTTGGATCGATCGTGGAACACGGGATTCTATGACAAACGAATCCCCCTCTAGTTATCACAAAGGATAACAGTGGCATCTAGAACATGCTCGAACAGCTCACTGAAGAGCTTTTGCAACCAAGTGACTTCACAACAGGCCATACATGTTACAATGTATTCGGCCTCAGCGGTGCTCAAGGCTACCGACTTCGGTTTCCTGCCTGAAGCAGATCTACGTGTGAAGTAGCATCCAGATGTGCTCTTGCAATCCACCACACTGCCAGCCCAATCGGCATCAATATATCCATGGAGTGTCATACTCCCGGCAGTGTATCTCGGCCCATGGTCTATCGTGCCTCAGAGATATCTCAAGAGTTTCATGGCACCAACCCAGTGAATGTTATGATCAACCATGTGTTGACTCAAAGTGTTCATTGCACAACATATGTCCGGACAGGTGTTCACTAAGAAC
Source organism: Pinus albicaulis (assembly GCA_034641835.2). NCBI lineage: Eukaryota > Viridiplantae > Streptophyta > Pinopsida > Pinales > Pinaceae > Pinus > Pinus albicaulis. Next base: position 1,528,222,282 of record CM076578.1, read on the forward strand.
ATCAGGGCCCCTACGAGTTGACGATACTCAGTAGGATTTGTCAATACGGGCCCAGCAGCGCTGCCACTCAACTTCTTGAAGTTGAGCTCCATCGGTGTCGACACAGACTTGCATTCCACCATACTAAATCTTTCTAGAAGCTTCACAATGTGTTTTCCTTGAGAAAGGAAAATCTCGCCAGGTCTCTGCCAGACCTCCAGGCCTAGGAAGTAGTGCATCAGTCCTAGGTCTTTCATCTCAAACTCAGCAGCAAGCTCCCTCTTGCACTGATGAATGACAGGGTCAGCACCTGTCAGGAAGAGGTCGTCCACATACAACACCAGAATGAGAGGCTTCTCTCTATGAACCTTGAAGTAAAGGTTCGAATCAACATTACTACGAGTGAAGCCCAGCTTCATCAGGTAGCTATCTATCCTCTCGTACCAAGCTTTGGGTGCTTCCTTCAACCCATAGAGGGCTTTCTTCAACCTGCAGACATGGGTATCCTGATCTTGGACTTCGAACCCCAGAGGTTGCTCCACATACACCTCTTCCTTTATCGCACCATGCAGAAGTGCGGTCTTCACATCCATCTGATGAAGACTCCATCCTTGCGTAGCAGCAATGGCTATGATAGATTGGATGGTGGTCACAGGTGCAAATATGTCATCATAGTCTATGTCTTCTTTTTGAGAGGAGCCACGGGAAACGAATCTTGCCTTGAACTTTTCAGCACTTTCATCAGATCCATGCTTGATCTTGTAGAGCCATTTTGAGGTGACAACTGCTTTGACCTCTGGCCTAGGAACCACATCCCAGACATCATTCTTCATTATGGACTCATACTCTTCGTGCATAGCATCCTTCCAGACTTGATGCTTTACGACTTCCTCAAAAAGATCCAGGCTCGGATTGTACAATAGTACTCATGGCTGCTAGATACCCTTGGTATCTACTCGGCTTCTTGCTTTCACAGAATGTCCCCCTTTGGGGCCATATGTCCCTCAGCATCCTCGAGAGTGTCCCTGAGCCATGATGGTCTCTTTCCCAGTGAAGGAGGTGGATCAATCGGGTCCATTGGTCCTTCAACATCAGGCATCGTCTCATCCTTCGGTTCCTCTTGATTTCCAGGCCTTGCTTCATGATCTTCCTCGGATCTCAAAAGATTGACTACTTTCCTCAGGGAAGCATCTTCATCAAAGGTGACATCGTGGCATATCTCCACTTTCCTTTGACCAAGCACATAGAATCTATAGGCCTTCGAAGTTTCGCTGTAGCCCACAAACATTGTGGTCTCCTTCTTGATGCTAGCTCCTCTGCAAAAGTTCTTAAACTCGTTTGTCTCATATTCAGTGCCATTATCGGTCTGTCGGATAGCATCTCATGTCATTGCTTCTAGTGGACTTCCTCCACCCTGATAGAGTGTATCAATTCTAGACCCAAACATGATAGCTTCCTTAAAGCTCTTCTTCCACATGCGCACCTTTCCATCAGTGAATGCCACATTGAAACCTTTGTCTTCCATGGCTGATATAGACATGAGGTTCTTCTTCAAATTAGGTACATAAAGTACCTGGAATTTCTTGACCTTTTGAAAGGTTGATCATTTCCACAGGAGGGAGCCTTTCTCTTTCCCTGGAACCTATTGTTCCTTTGATTATCATCCCTCCGGTTGTTGTTGTTGTCATCATCATCAGGAGAATCCTTCTTGAAAGGACATTCTCTAGCATAGTGACCAGGCCTATGAAAAGTGAAGCACTTGCCCTTCTTTCCTTGGGCCCTTGCTCTTCCTTTGTTCTTAGGACCACCAGAGTTCTTCTTTCTAGAATGAGCAGCATAGGCAGCATTTCTGTCATTTTTGAATTCCTTCATCCTTGTCTCTTCTTGCATGAATCTTGACAGTAGCTCGTCAAAGTTAGGAATTGTATTATTATTGAGAATGGTAGTGTTGAATACTTTCCATTCATATGGGAGTCCTCCAAGTGCGGTGAGTACCATCTCATGATCGGCTATTGTCTCCCCAATAGCCAGCAGATTGTTCCTGATTTCAGTCAATTTCAGAAAGTATGTTTGGATAGACTCATCCCGGCCCTTCTTCAGATTCTTCAATTGATTTTTGAAGAATAGCACTTGGTTTGCATTGTTTACCTTGAACATAAGGATCAATTTATCATACATCTCTTTGGATGTGCCCAACTCAGAGATGTAGGCCACCAGGCTTTTATGAATGGATTCCCTGATCATCTGCGTTGCTTTGATCTCTCCCTTCCTATACTTGGATTTTGCAGCAGCAGTAGCATTGGATGGAGGTTCTTGTACATGGTCCATGAGATCATGGTCTTCCAATTTGAGATCTAATATTATATTCCAAGCATGGAAGTCATCTCTTCCAGTCAGCTTGTCATCCTCCTTGAAGCCATAACTTGTTGAACCCATTTTTCTTAGATGGTGATTTGTAATATCCCCAATGGGAAATAAACAATGATACACAGAAATACAACAAACAGATATATCGAACAAAATGCCGGAACTAGAATATGGAACAAACACACATAAAATGCCAGGAATGCTAAGCCATTTTATTAATCTGAGAATATAAATGGGTACAATGGATAATCAGAATAAGAGCACCTATCCTTGCACCAGGCAAGTGAAGAACCCTCTCAGAAACAGGAAATGGCTACTACCGAAACTGCTTCCCAGCTGCTGGAAGAAACTGCCGTAAACTGTTGCTGCTGGAATGAACTGAAGCTAGGGGTTGATCCCCTTGCCGGAATGAGCTAAAAATCTACAGATCACCTATACTCGCTGCTCCAGACAAAACCCAGAAACCATATGCCAAACGGACCACCTCCGAAAATCACCCCCAGAAACCCTCCTCCTACAAAAACGCTGTGCCTCCAGGAACAGCGCAGAAGCTCAAGAAACACGCTGAGGAAACGGCCTGAATCCTCCTACAAAACCTCCGGCTGAAATGGAAACCTCCTCAAGGCTGAAAAACGCTGAAACCACTGCCAAATCACCACACAACAACGCTGCTCAACAAAGACTGCGTCCTCCCTGCTGAAACTGCGTCCTCTCTCCTGGACTGCTCAGTCACTCCAAGAGACCAACTCCTCTGCAACGTCCACCCGAAAATCCACTGCAAACCACCTATAGAAACTGAAGGAAATACCTTGCTCGAGCAGGCACTCGAAGTCCCCCGGAGCCAAGGGTGAGATCTCCAACCGGAGACACTCAGTTCGCACTAAACAGTGCTGCAGACCGACTAAACAACCGGCGTGCTGAAGTAGACAGAAGTCTAGCTCTCAATATCAATAACATATCAATAATGCCAAAATGGAGTGAAACCCCCACCTTTTATAGTGCTAGCTCCCTCAAAACCCTAACTGCGTCCTTGAGTTCCTCCTTGACCTGCGCAGTTACCTTAGGAGTCTATGTGAGGCCTCTCTCATGTGTGTGTGGACCCCCAAGGCTTTCCCCTTTAAGTTACAGCGTTGCCTCTACTAGGAAAACACTTTATTTTATTTAAGTGAGTTAGACCCCTTTTCTCACTTTTATTTATTAATTAACTATAGTCGGCAAAACTATACAAAAATCAAATATTCCAATTAGCGGTGCTAATTAGGAATATTACAGTCTCTCCCGGCAAAACGTTGCTTGTCCTCAAGCAACTGAAGTGATGGATGCTGCAAAATCTTCTCATTCTCCCAAGTGGCATCCTCATTCGGCAAAAATTGCTTGTCCTCAAGCAACGCTGGAACAAGCCTACTCTCTCGCTGATGCTCCCCACCGATACTGCAAAATGTGCCTGGGTCCCACTGAAACCTCTCTGTCTCCTGCATCACTCTGATACGAAGGGATATCTCAACGCCAGGATCCCAAAGTGACCTCTCACAGTACCAGCCAACCAATAATCCTCCCGGGTCCCATCGCCACCGTGGCCAATAATCGCCCAAGTCCCACGGCTCGGACTGTGCACTGCCTCTGGTTATGACTAATGCTCTAAGAGGTGAAGACCACCAATAAGCATCCATGCTCTCGGGCTCCTGCTGTGATGTACCTGTAACTGCATATGCTGCCTCTCCAACCGCATACCAACTCATCACCTCTCTCCAATCCACGTCCTGACTCAATCCCATGCTGATCCTGCTCTCCTGACATTGGGAAGGAGTCCCGAAGTAATGAGAATCGGTGCCCTCCTGCCAACTGGGACCTGTAACATCTACTATGTCTAAGGGCCCCTGCTCCGCTGCGCCCCCTACGAAGAGTACCGTACCATCAAGAGGGTACCAACTCATGATCTCCCGCCAGTCCATCCTGGAGGAAGCATATGATGTAGCAACAACAACTGCATGTGGGACATGCCTGGAAGGTTGCCGCCAACCCGTAATCATCTCCCACTGCCAAACTATCACATCTACCTCCAACATCTCCAGAGGATATGGATCTGTAGCTGCTGTCACGGTACTCGATGTCAATGCAACTGACTGCTCCTCCTCAATGACTGACCCTGCGGTTAGCTGCATATCCACCACAAACTCGATGTGAGTGCCCATCTGGCTCTCTCTCAAAGGAATATCATGCCTGATGTGAGTAGTGTCCCCCTCTGTCGACTCAGGCTCCATCACCTGCTGCTCTAGCTGAATTGTCACAAGTGACTCTCCACCCAGAGTATCTCTCGCAGAGTCCCATGACTGCTCACCCTGGACACTAAAATATAGCTCCGATCTACTGTCACCATCCAGGCAAGGCTGCCCTCGCTCCCCAGAAGCGGCCTCAACTGATCCTATGGACTCATGTGAAAAGGAGTCCTCACCCTGGTATACAGAAGGAATGCCCTCCTGTTCTACCTCCGCCATCTCATCCGCATCGAACATGCCATCCACCCTCTCGACAAAGTATCGATACAGTGTCTGGAGCCCAGACACATACTGGGATACTACCTCTGCTGTACCCCGTATCCTCTGCTCATGCATGATCTCGACATGCCCTGAGGGAGAAATGATGCATGTCTCCCTCATGACCTGCTCCCCAAGCGTAGGCTCAGTGATGACCGATGCACCATCTCTGCAACGGATCATCTCATCCCCCAACCTGCAACTGTCAACTAGCGCACCAACCCAGTGCCACTGCTGAGAAGTCTCTCGCCTAGTGTGCTGAGGGCCATCCAAATGTCGTGGGTGTGCCTCACGGACCCTGCTGCTCATGCCCAAAGTGCCAAAGGGCAACAACAAAATTAGTTGTGCCCATGAGTGATGTAGAAGAGTGTCGGATGTGTGAGTCCCCACAGATACCATCAAGTATCGCTCCTCTGTCTCCTCATCGATCCTGGGTGAAATACCCCCAAAGGTAAGCCCAGTGTCCCTGTCTGTGAGTCTCCCTGGATGCGATACTCTAAGACCCTGCTGTGTAGCACCGTGTGCCCTCGCATACCACTGATCATCCATATACTCCTCAACATGCCACTGCACACTGAGGCATACCTCGATATACTGCTGGATACCATGTGCTGCTGCTGTAGCACCCTGTACCCTCTCGGGCCCTGACTGTGTCCAGGCATCGGCCACTCTCCGCATGCTCTCAATGTGATATAGGATACTCCTACTCCATAATACAGTCCCACACACTATGGTACACCACCATGCTACTCCATGTCCACCGGCAATCCACCGCTCAATGCTAGAGGCTCCCACACATCCCTGGATGTGATGACCTAGAGCTGCGCCTCTACATGTCCGACTACCACCAATCGGTAACATCGTCTCCACCGTCGCATCACTATACCTGCCGACGAAAGGATCATCACTCCAAATACTCCTCAAGGGGTCCGAGAAGTGAATCTCCCTGTGTGTCAGTAGTGTTACCACCACTGCTCGGCTCTGCTGCGTCCTCTGTGCCCCACACAAAGGTGAAGAATCCTTGGCCCCATACAAGGCGCCATCTGGTGGCCTGCCAATGCCACCTCCTCCGACAAACTCCTGCCAAGGTATGTTGACCACCCCGTGATCCCGTGTACGAGTGTCATACCAAAACAACCTAGGGAGTCTACCCATAAACTGGTTGGCCACTGGAGCTGACCCAAACTGCACATGCTCTGCTACTAGGCCAACTGTACTCTCCAAGGCATAGTCAGCCGACCTGCCTAGGAAATGATAGGTGATCCCACTTGGATCCCAATGCCAATCTGGGGTCCCTGTATGCTCAACACCTAGGAACTCCTGCTGAACTGCACCTGGGTCCACCACTATCTCCATAGCCCGCTCCACCGAGTACCAACTCAAAATCTCTCTCCATCCAACCTCAACATATGGATGTTGTACCCTGTGCAACTCTAATCGTCTCATACCGCTATCCAAGTCAACATATGAGATCTGACTAGGTGGCTCTGCCTCTCTCTCTCCAACGGGAAGAGATGACCCAACAACACTGCTAGTCCCATCCATGCATACCTGAAGGGGAATGATCTGACGCTCCAACGTGCCCACTGGTTGTACCATCAGGGAATCCAGCTGTTCCCCAATGCGGACCAACTTGGCCGCCGACTTGGCACAAGTCACTCTCATACCCTCTAGCTCCTGGTCCTGCAACAAAATGGCCTCCCGTACTGACGCGGCCTTCTCTCTCAAAACTCGAAGGTCCGTCCGAAGCCGATGATACCGCTGTCTGCGACCATCATCCAATACCTCTGTACCTGCTAGTGCCTCATCGAAGGTGGATATATCTCCTAACGCCTCACCCATCTGTCGTGTGCTGCTACCACCTGAAGACTCGGACACGACTTCGGTCATCACCTCAATGGATGGCTCTACTGGGGTAGGCTCTACCTTCTCCACTACCACATCAACTGACACAGCCAAGGAGGTCTCCAATGAGGGTGAATCCTGTGTCACACTAGGTGTAACCTCAGACTCCCTGCAATCCTGTGTGTCCTCATCCTCCAAGTGTGAGGTAACCATTTTAATGGTTTTCCTCCCCGATACTCGGTCAAGCTGGAAAGAGGTATCCAACTTGTCCACCCAAGCTTTTTCTGAGCGCCTGGATGACCCGTCAAATGTCGGTAGATGGAATCTGTCCACTGTGCGCTGTAAGCCCCTATCATGTGAGTGCTTGTTCCCTCTGTTTAAGTTGTGAGGTCTACTATCACGCTGGAGCTGAACATAATCTCTACTAGCTGTGCGGTGGTAGTCTCCACCATGATGATGCCGGTGCCCCCGGTGATGATCACGGAGTCTAATGCCATACTGGATCTGGACATATTTTCTGAACGAGAGAGCCTCCATGAACGCTGGTCCGAAAGCCTGGTATTCTGCAAAAATGTCAGCTATCCGAGCCGGATCCATCTCTCGCTGTGCTGCTGTCCCTGCGTCCTCTGGCAAGAAGGTAGGCATGGTAGGGCGTGTGGGTGTATGTGATGCCATATGCTGAGTGGCATCATGCTCCCGCAAATGGTGGGATGTGCCTGATCCCTCACCAATCCGAAATCCCCTTGGGGTTTCCCGCTGCCTAACCGCTAGCGCAGTGAGTCTCTGTGACACATCCTGTATGTGATGGAGGAGTGCATCCAGTTTCCTCTTTGTGTCTGTCATCGGGTTCCGCTGCTCTGTGTCCCTCACAGGCTCCTCAGAAATTGCACGGCTGTTGCAAAACCATACTGCTACTTAACTTCGACCTCCGATTTACCCACTGAAAACTACTCAGAAAATTCTAGGAATTTGGGAAGGTGATCCTTGCCCAAAACCCAGAAAAACCCAGAAAACGTTTCTTCTAATTCCAAACTTCAAAATTTGACCCTTTATATTTTGGCCCTTTTTCCAATTGCGTTTTTGGTACTGCAACTGCTATTGCTCTGTATGATCTCTTTCCCGATGTCATAGACCACAGGCTGAGCCAGAATTATGCTTTGATACCACTGTAATATCCCCAATGGGAAATAAACAATAATACACAGCAAAACAACAAGCAGCTATATAGAGCAAAATGCCGGAACTAGAATATGGAACAAATAGACATAAAAATGCCGGAAATGCTAAGCCATTTTATTAATCTGAGAATATAATGGGATACAATGGATAATCAGAATAAATGCACCTATCCTTGCTCAAGGCAAGTGAAGAATCCTCTCAGGAAAATAGGAAATGGCTGCTACAAAAACTGCATCCCAGCTGCTGGAAGAAACTGCCGTAAACTGCTGCTGCTGGAATGAACTGAAGCTAGGGGCTGATCCCCTTGCCGGAATGAGCTAAAAATCTACAGATCACCTATACTCACTGCTCCAGACAAAACCCAGAAACCATATGCCAAACGGACCACCTCCGAAAATCACCCCCATAAACCCTCCTCCTACAAAAACGCTGTGCCTCCAGGAACAGCGCAGAAGCTCAAGAAACACGCTGAGGAAAGGGCCTGAATCCTCCTGCAAAACCTCCGGCTGAAATGGCAACCTCCTCGAGGCTGAAAAACGCTGAAACCACTGCCAAGTCACCACACAACAATGCTGCTCAACAAAGACTGCGTCCTCCCTGCTGAAACTGTGTCCTCTCTCCTGGACTGCGCAGTCACTCCAAGAGACCAACTCCTCCGCAACGTCCACCCAAAAATCCACTGCAAACCACCTATAGAAACGGAAGGAAATACCTTGCTCGAGCAGGCACTCGAAGTCCCCCGGAGCCAAGGGTGAGATCTCCGACCGGAGACACTCAGTTCGCACTAAACAGTGCTGCAGACCGACTAAACAACCGGCGTGCTGAAGTAGACAGAAGTCTAGCTCTCAATATCAATAACATATCAATAAGGCCAAATGGAGTGAAACCCCCACCTTTTATAGTGCTAGCTCCCTCAAAACCCTAACTGCGTCCTTGAGTTCCTCCTTGACCTGCGCAGTTACCTTAGGATTCTATGTGAGGCCTCTCTCATGTGTGTGTGGACCCCCAAGGCTTTCCCCTTTAAGTTACAACGTTGCCTCTACTAGGAAAACACTTTATTTTATTTAAGTGAGTTAGACCCCTTTTCTCACTTTTATTTATTAATTAACTATAGTCGGCAAAACTATACAAAAATCAAATATTCCAATTAGTTTATACAATTCAGAACATTACACATTGCTAGTAAGATGTGGCTTGTCTTCACCTCAGCTCTGATGCCATGTAAATTTATGTAGATGTTCTATGCTTGATGCAACTTTACTTTTCACTACAGCAATCACATAAACAATCAAGTAAAACGCTGATAGAACATACCAGAGGATCTACAGAAGACAAACCAGAAACAGAAAAATGTGGTGGTGCGTTACGGCAGTCAACAGGATGCTTCAACCAGCAAAGTCTCCTTGGTCAGCCAACCCAACATGTGTCACAACAACCCTCAAAACAGCCACACGGTCAACTCAAAGTCAACCCCAGAAAAGTCAACGTTGCCCCAACGACAGCAATGGCAACAACACCGGCAACAACGGCAACAACACCGACAACAACGGCAACAACATCGGCAACAACAACAACAACGGCAGCAACGGCAACAACACCGGTAGCAACGGCAACAACAGCAACAACACCGGCAGCAACGGCAACAACATCGGCAACAACGACAACAACACCGGCAGCAACGGCAACACCGGCAGCAACGGCAACAACACTGGTAGCAACGGCAACAACGGCAACAACACCGGCAACAACGGCAACAACACCGACAACAACGGCAACAACAGCAGCAACGGCAACAACACCGGTAGCAACGGCAACAACGGCAACAACACCTCTTCGTCCTTCTTTTCCCACGTGTGAACCGAAATTGTCCTCCAAGGAGCTCGTACTAGATCAGAAGAGAAGAAGGTGTGATGAGATGAGATGAGTGAAATGCTCTCCAACTTTGACTGTATTTATATCCATCATTGAGGAGTGTGACACATCTGCTCGGGGTGTAAAACCTTAAGGCCGACCTGCACATATAATTTATTATAAATAATAAATTCAAAATACATGTTCTGCTCATCGGATTAAGATCAATTTTATATCGATCTTACACCTCTCCGAAAGAGGAACCCAATAAAAATATTGGTATCTTCATCTGAGCATCACAACATGGAGTTTGGACCTGGTTGTCCAATTTTAACAATCTTGTTGAACTTGACAAACGGTTGAGTAGAACTGGAGCAACCCTTTAAGAACCTTTGTGTTGACTTGTAGCAAAACTTGGAGCACATTTGATGTCATAATTTGGAGCAGCATTGTTTGAAGCAACCTATCCTATTGAAGAAGATCTTTTGGAGCATTCCCAAGGTTATAAGTTTTAAACATCTGTTGGGAATTTGTAGCAGTGTTTCAACATCCTTTTTGAATACCTAAGATAGATTCAAAAGCAAAAATAATTCCTTGGAGCAATATTACTGAAGTTTGTTGAAACACTTCTTTTAGAGAAGCCTATTGAATATATCTTGAAGGAATGTTGTCTTGAAGCTCTGTTTGGAGCACATTAACATCACTCTTGGAGTACCTTGTGAAGACACTTGAAGAATCCTGAAAGACATCTTGGAGTAACTTGAAGACATATTGAAGATCTTGTGGAGATAATGTTGAAGACAAGGATGCATTGATGAAGCCATCATGAGGTAACTTGGAGAAATTGTTTGGGTATGATGAAGAGCAGCAATGACACCTTCTACGAAGAAAAGGTTGTCATTGATGACGTGATGTGTAGATTACAATGAAGAGTAAGCTGAAGATTGTCAGGGCTCGTTGAAGAAGACATTGGGAGCCGTAAGTATAACCAAATATATATTGACGAAATGAAGCAGGAGGTTGGAGCCTCATAGAGAGAATTGTGCCTTGGAAGATAGGGTTGGGGCCCTTGAGGTTGGTGCCTCAGAATTGACAAGGTTGGTGCCTTGGAAGATAGGGTTGGAGCCCTAGAGGATAGGAGTCCTCAAGGGACCAAGTTGGAGCCTGTACCAGATATAGGGTTGGAGCCCTTGAGGTTGGTGCCTCAGAATTGACAAGGTTGGAGCCTTGGAAGTCCAAGTCGGTGCTTGGCAAATATAGGTTGGAGACTGGGAGATTGAAGATTGGTGTCTTCGTCTAGGGTTGGAGCCCTACATATATTATACTTGACTTATTGTAAAGAAGAAATTAATAAAAGTATCTATTCCATCATTGTTCATTTTGTGTTCTAAATATAAGTGATCTAACTGGTAAAATTAACAATTGAAAAGAAATATTGATTCACCCCCCTCTCAGTATTTCCAACAGGCCAGACATTTGTAATGTTGTCAATACCCTCAGTCAGTTCATGTTGGAACCAAGGAGGGTTCATTGGGCAGCAGCCAAACATGTTCTCGGATATCTTCAAGGAACAGTTGAGCTTGGAATAAAATACACCTGTGCCAATGACATCAAATTGAGTGGGTTCACCGACGCAGATTGGGCTGGGAGTCCAGTAGATCGGAAAAGTATCAGTGGGTATTGTTTCAGTATTGGATCAGGAATGACCTCCTAGTGCAACAGGAAACAGAAATCCGTGGTGTTGAGCTCAGCAAAGGCAGAATATATGACACTTAGCACGACTTCGTGTGAGGCCATATGGCTTCGGAAACTGCTTGTGAACTTACTCAAGGAAAAGATGGAAGCGACAAGCATTCTATGTGATAATCAGAGTTGCATCAAGCTCTTTGAAAATCTTGTGTTTCATGATCGGTCGAAGCACATTGACATCAGGTGTCACTTCATCAAAGACTGTGTCCAACGAGGAGTTGTACAGTTCCAGTACAATCCAACGGGAGAACAAGTGGCAGATATCCTCACAAAGGCTCTGGGGAAGACAGTTTGTCTATTCAGAGAGAAGATGGGGATGATCAAGAATCCATTTCAGTAGCAGGAATGGATAGGATCAAGATTCAGAGGGAGTTGCAGTACAGATGAGGCAGTGACAATGGCAGTGTCATGGGCAGCAGTATAGAGGGCAGCAGCGCAGCAAATGAGGGGCAACAGCCAAGGATCAGCAGCGCAGAGGATGCTTCAAAGCAGAACAACATGCAGCAGGCATATTGCTAGAACACTTTCCTCACTAAGAGGGAGTGTTGATTTTTGTAGCATCGAAAAGTGTTCCAAGTCTCAAAATTTGTGAGGAGGCTTGGACATCAGTATTCCAAAGAACCCAAAAACTGTTTGTGGAAATTCCACTAGGTTCATGTTTTATTAAAATAATTAATTATTTTAATGGAGACCCTGAGTCTAAACTTAGGGAAATTAAATAATTAATGGGTATTAATAAAGCAGAGTGTGAATCTTCTAGAAAACGAAGATAAAGTCAAGTTTTAATCTTAGCCATTGATTAGACTTCTAATCTAGGTCGTTGATTTATAAATGAAAAGATTATAAAAGAAGGCTTGAGGGTCATCTGAAAAGTAAGTCGGGCACACACTCAATAACCCAAAGGAGATCAATTCTGAAGGAATAGAATTCAATTTCAGAGGGAGAGTTGCAGAGGCAGAAGAAGAAGAGGGAGTCAGCAGTGACTGAGAAGGATGAGAGAGGGACGCAGAGGGTCACAGACGGTAGCACAGAGCTGCAGCGTAGTGTACCCACGCAAAGTGATGCAGTCCAGCACAGGGACTGCGCAGAGAAGCACGCAGAGTGACGCAGAGGGAGACAGTGGGTCTTCTAGGTGTCAAAAAATCTTCGAAAGGAACTAGGGAATTTGTCTGAGGTGTTTTCTAAAAGAATCTACCAGTCTATTCCTTGTAAAGAATAATTTCACTGAAGAATAATATATAAACCCTCATCTGCTGGACCAGTTTTCACGCATTGGGTTTTTCCGGGGACAATTGTCCAAAAATAAGTGTGTACATGTGATTGTTTCTTATGCTTATGTTTCTTATTGTTCCTTTCTCTGCATATACAGTAGTGAATATTGCAGCAATATTTATTTCGAAATTTACTAAAAGTATTCTGTAAATAACTTATCGAAGTAATAAGTAGGAGAAATAAATCTATCACTGCAGAAATATATTTCTGAATTGAAATTTTCACATGAATTCCTCTCCAATATATAGTCATTTGAGTGGGTTCCTTAAGCCTCTTCTAGGCCGACCTTTACGGCTAGCTGATCTGATCTCTTGGATAGTTTCTAGATATTTTCTTGACATGAAATATTTTTCCTTACATTGATATAAGAGCCCTTCTAGGGGTTTCACATTATGACTTTGACTCTGACTCTCTAGAGCACACAATGGGTGCACAACCTAGGACCAAAACCATGGGCAAGAAACCCATGTATAAATATTTTTCCTTTTTACAGAAACAAATATTTTCTTTTCTTTCTTTTGACAATTACAATGATTACATCAAGTCATGACATCATAATTATGAAGACCAACACTAGTTACATTTCAACAGTATACACCTTCTATAGACATCTGTGAGTATCTTTTTATTCAAACTCCGAAGTATGCTACTATATCCAGTAACCATTGTGATGTAACAGTGCCTTGCTGGAAGAGGTTATATACAGATGAAGATAAAGAGAAATATATTAATGTCCAAAGGATGACCACAAAAGTAGGTCAATGGGACTGTGTTACATAAAATGATATCAATACAAGGTGGGAGTACTAAAGTGGCTCCTATATAAGACAAAAGTAAGGAAGTTATAGAGTATTCTAATCTAAAACCCTAGAAGGCCAACTCCAAACAATGAAAAGGCAGTCCAGCAGAAAGATGTACAAAATTAGTGACACACTAGCCTATGGTACCAGCTGTAAGAGGCAACCCTGGATCAATTGTAAAAATATTTTAATAATAGTACAGCTCTTATATATTCCAATGCGTCTACAGGTAGCTAAAAATCCAGAGGGAGTTCTATCCTAAGCATCCCCAATTTGCTGTATGCATAAGTAACATAAATATGAAGAAAACTCGCAAAGAAACTCCAAAAAACTTTTACAATTTATATCAATGGATCAGTCTCAGGCTTCCCTGAGTTTATATTATATTGTGGAACTAAATCCCTTAATATGTGATTTGGTGGACTTAAGGCCCTGTCAAATAAATTAAATGTCAACGCAGCTTCTAAGGATAGGAAGAGCCATGTGAAATAAATCAAAAGTTCTCCTAAAACACGCATTTCAGCAATAAATGAGCAAAGTTATCAATATCATCCAAGATCATCAAACAGATATGCAATAAGCTACCGTAAGAATGCGAGCAGCTAGTTGGTCCCTTGCAAATGGCTCATGTAATAGCACTACCAAACGAGCAAAAAGTTCCTGCAATATATTCAGAAAAGCATGTGCTTGAGAATCCAATAAGCATTGATATGTAGTACCAAATCTTAAGATCTTGAAAGAATATCTCCTCTAAGGAATTATATGAACTGAGACGACACCTCAGCAGTTGGCAGATCTGTCTGTGATTTCATTTCTGTTGCAGTTCGACGCCTCAATAACTCTGAAATGCATCTGCAAATCTGGATAAAGGCATACGAAACTGAGTCTATGCGAAAGGAAATAAGGATTGTTTCATTCTATCTTTATAACGTCATTAGTAGTTGAATGAAAATGCATCCATGATAGCCAGGAACATAATATTGAAAGAATCGTGAGTATAACAGGATGTACCAAATGAAGATTAAAAAGTATTACGTACGAGATTAACATAATCAACTTTGGAGCAGCTAATAATAGTTAGTAATTAGAAACAAAATACATATAGGTTCTACAGTCATTGACATTGTTAACATTCAATGGATTTCTCAGAAATCCATTTCTTTCAGCTCAACATTGACAGTTCATGGACAAATCATTGGGTGAACAACATTATGCAGTTCACCATTCATCATCAATGATTCATGAGTACTAAAATCAGACAGCACATCGTGTAGACAACCCTCCTAAATATAACACGCTTAAAATATGCACTCCCAAAAATAGCAACTATGCACATGTCAATGAAATCAGGCTCAGAGGATTAGATTTTCTCCAAGGTACACAAATATATGCTCAGAATCACCAAGCAAACCCTAGAACCCCAACTGCAAAAGATAGCAGTGTTTCACTGTGAAAATTCCAACACTGGAATCCTATTGCAGCGACTGGTATCATTTCTACTAGCTGATAATTAATTATTTAGTTTATTGCTACGGCAATATTGAAATAAACACACTGCAATCTTCACAAATAAAATTCTGCGGAAATTAAATAGCATTGGAAACTGAGAAAATAATAGCACAAGCACATAAAATATGACACCATTATTTTTGGACAAATGTCCCCGGAAAAACCCAACTTGGGAAAACTAGTGCAACAGCTGAGAGTTTATCATTATGCAGCAGTGAGAAATTTTGAGTACAACTGGATGCCGAAATCTGACAATCCTACAGTGAAAAAAATACTGAAAAAAATCTAGTGAGAAATTTTCCTCACCCTACAGGCAAATTCGCCTTTGAAGACTGACCTCTGAAACCCTTGACAAATTTCCCTATGTCACCCTCTGCATGGGCTCTACACAGGCTCTAATCCGTAGGGCTTGGATCTCAAATTGATCTGCCTCTTCTACTTGCCACTAACTCTGGAAACGCTTCTCTAGACCTCTACAAAATTCTTCTGCCACCGGAACACTAAAACGACTTCCCAAATCTGCAAATCGAACTGCCTCTAGAAGCTACTATGCAGTCCCTGCATCAGCCTCACTGTGGTTCTTCTGCCTCTCTACAAATGCACTCGTAGGATCTGGAAATATTCCTCCAACCTCACTTTCCTTGTCCCTCTCTCACTGCTTTGACTTCTAGCTCTCTGGCAGCTGACTGTTGCTACTCTGGAATCGATCTGCCAAGGAAATCGAATTTCTGGTTTTCTAGTATATTTTCTCCAAGAGCCCATCGACCTCCTCTTATAATCCATTGTTGGAGCACCAACGACCAAGATTAAAACTTAATTAATGGCTAGGATCATCTTTGGATTGATCCATGTGAGTTTCTAGACTATTCTCACCTTATCTCAATTAATACTAATTAATTAACCATATTCCCTAAGTTTAGACTTGGGAAATATTTAAAAAAATGGTTAATAATCTAATTGAGACACTTCTAAGTGGAATTTCCAGAAACAATTTCTGGGTTTTAGAGATCTCATGTATTCTAGCCTCTCCGCCAAATTTAGTGGCTAGAACACATCCGATGCTACAAAAAATAACACTCACATGTCTCCCGAAAAAGGCTTATCGAAATTGTGATATTGCAACTATCCCAGACATGTAATAAAATCTTACACGCAAGCCTCTGAACTTCAACTACTAAAAATAACAATCTCCTCAAAAACTGAAGAATGTGCCTGTAAAATGTATATGACTCTAAAATGGGTTCAAATCACTGAAAAATCGTATATTTGATCTCCATTAGATCCATCTCTGACCTGCATGGAAGTTGACTCTAATCGCATATTTCTGAAAGCTGACACCAAAAACTAGCCTAGTGAAAATTGGTTGGCTCTTAACCCTCAAATTTGCAAGGGAAAAATTTGGGGGGTTAACAACACAGTGCATCATATGTTCCTTTTCGTGTATGGCATGTTATTTGCTTAACCTCTTTCATTTCAATTTCAGATTATTTCCATGATAATCTATGTTAAACTAGTAAGTTTATAGTCAAATATTGCAATGCAAAACATTGTAGAATATCATAAGATCTATTATGACAAACAACTCCAATGGAATATCTGCAACAGTTTACAGGGTATCATTGGTCTTGTGGAGCTCCAACCTTGGATATGATACCTACATCACTGTGGGTTGGTGTTAGACCTGAAGTCTGATGGCGCCTATTGGGGTAAAGCTTGGAACACACCTTAGTCCCTGTTACCCATCACTTCGTGGGTGATATCACTAGGAGAAATTTGTTTCTCCATGATGGTCCTTAGTCGGCAACCCCTTGCAGCCATCAACTAGCTTGTTGTGCCATTTCTTTGCCACCTGAGCCAGCCATGTGGTACCTCACCCATCTGTATTGATCGTATGTTTGAAGGTGGGTCTCCCGAACCCAAAGGTATCTCTTGTCATTTGGTAATTGAGTATTCGGTTTACTTAACATTGACACCTTTTGGCATGGATTAATGGGGGGATTCGGCAGAAAGAGTGGGATTAGTTTGTGCTTCTGTCCCCTTGACGTCTTTTGGATGTTACCCTTTGATTTTAGTCACGTGGGATCTCCTTTACTAACCATTTGGTTTTAGGGTGGTACTACTTAGGAAACCCCAACTTTGGTTGCATGGTCCCGCTCCCTTATCCACATATATCACTCTTCTTGCACTCACTATAGCCCCATTCATCATCTCTCTCAGCTGGGTCCATATTTCCTCACTGGGTCCACATAGGGTTAGCCTCCCCACTCCCATGGCCCCACCTTGGATCAGGCTTGGAACGATGCCCCGAGGGTTGAACCAGCTGAAAAGAAAAAGTAAAAGCATAAATGGCCACACTCAACAAGAAAATGTACCACAAGATGCAAAAGATGATCGGGACAAACATATTTAGCACGTGGGAAAAAGCCAATGCATGAGCTCTACCCCATTCCCATGGTTGTCACCCTGGTTCCATAGGCCCTATGTGAGCCTCCTTTATGTAATATCCCTTTTCAGGGATATCTCTCAAACACAAGCAAACTCCAACCAGAGATGGACTGGGAGGGCGTTTACCAGATATGTCACCTCTGAAAAGAAGGTGAGATCTAGAGGCTACTGGCCCTTTCCAGACTCTGTCTAAGAGTATGGGAAAACACACCAAGTGGCATACTATCTAGAATGCTCAAAGAGAGAAATAACAGTAGTGCAAGCATACAATAATATATGTAGAACATGTAACAGATACTCAGAAATATAGAGAGATAGCTAAGCCATTTTATTATACTGAGAATAGAAATGAGTACAATAGGTGATCAGAGTGATGGCACCTAGACTTGCACCAGGCAAGTGAAGAAAAGCTCTCAGAATGACAAAGAAATGGTTGCTCTCTGATCTGCGTCCAAGCTGCTGAAGAACTGCTGTGTTGTTGCTACTGCTGGAACCAAAATGAGTATTTGGGGCTGCTCCCCTACTTGGAAAATGCTGAAACTCTGGAATCCACCGCTACTCACCAAACCCAGAAAAGCCCAGAGAGCGTTTCTGAAATAGCCAACCCCCGAAAATCACCCCCTTGAGGATCTACACTATCCTCCAAGGCTCTGCGCTGACACTGAAGGGAATCCACCAAAATACTGCCTCAAACTCTGCCAAAATCTTCCAATAGGCAAGGGTTGGCCCCTTGCTCAATCTCAAAGCTCGAAACCTCCAAAAGAAACCCAACCCGGAGCTCCCAAGAAATGGACTGCGTCCTCCCTCTCAAGACTGCGCAGTCACTAGATGCCAAGCTCCACGACCAAGCCTCAACTCGATCCTCCTGCAAAAATACTGATGGGACTACCTCACCCAAGCAGGCACTCGAAGTCCCCCGGGGCTGAGGGTGAGATCTCCGAACGGAGACACTCGGTGCACTAAACAGTGCTGCAGACTAGCTAAACAACCAGCGTGCTCAAGAAGTCAAAGTGACCAGCTCAATATCATAAACATCAAATGACCAAAATGAGGAGGCTCTCCTCCTTTTATAACGTTGGCCTCTCTCTCAAACCCTAGGCCCATCATCTCCAACGTAGCCTCTCTTGGCCCCACGCTGCCAACTCAACCTGCGCAGTCCCTCCACGTGCTCTAGCGGGTCCCCTCTCTACGTGGTCTCTTTGCCCCCCTTGGCCCACTTAAGTTACAACGTTGTGTCTACTAGGGAGTGAACTTTATGTTTAGAGTGAGTTATGTCCCCCTCTACTCACTTTTATTTATAATTTAACTATAGTAGGCAAAATTGATCAAAATTAATATTTCCAATTAGCCATCGCTAATTGGGAATATTACAGTCTTCCCCCGGCAAAATGTTGCTTGACCCCAAGCAACTGTAGTGATGGATGTTGCAAGATTTTCTCAATCTCCCAAGTGGCATCCTCATCCGGCAAATTCTTCCATCTCACTAAGAATTCCCGGATTGTCCTGTTCTACAGCTGCCTCTCCCTGGTATCAATAATGGCCTCTGGCTGCAACACCAAATGCCCCTCATCATCCGTAGGCGGTAGCTCCTCTGTCACTGTCACCTGCTGCCCCAATGCCTTCTTCAGGCATGATACATGAAAAATGTTATGAATCTTGCTGCCTTGGGGCAACTCCAACTCATAAGCAACCTATCCAACCCTGCGTATCACCCTGCATGGTCCATAAAAACGTGGCTTGAGCTTCTCAGCTCTCTTCTGCTTCAGTGACGACTATCAGTATGGCTGCAACCGTAGGTAGACCAAGTCCCCTACCTCAAACTGTCTCTCCACCCGACCCCTGTCGACATACAGCTTCTGCTGATTCTGCGTTGTAGCCATGTTATCCTTGAAAGCTCGGAGAATGTCTTCGCTCTCTTAGATCCAATCTTTGGCTCTCAGAGCCTTGCTAGCACCAAACATCACATCAGCAAAAGATAAATAATGATATCCATATAAGGCATAAAACGGAGACATACCGATGGATATGTGATGTGTGTTGTTGTAGCAGTACTCCCCCAGGTGCAACCACTTCAACGACGCTCTCTGCTGCCCACTAACATAGTTACGCAAGTAGCCCTTCAGCCACTTGTTAACTATCTCTGTCTGCCCGTCTGTCTGTGGGTGGTAGCTGGTGCTCAGCGTCAACTCTGTCCCCACCAGCCGAAAAAGCTCCTGCCAGAATCCGCCCATAAAGCGGCTATCCCTGTCACTGATAATGGTCTTAGGAAGACCATGTAACCTGAAGATCTCTCTAAAGAATAGCTCTGCCACCTGTGCTGCTATATAGTGTGCGGATATGGCGAAAAAGTGTGCGTACTTTGTCAGCCGATCAACGACGACGAATATACAGTCCTTGCCCTGCACCATGGGCAACCCTGTGATGAAGTCCATCGAAATGCTCTCCCATTTCCCCTCCGGAATGGGAAGAGGTTGTAACAAACCTGTTGGATGGCTCATCTCTCCCTTGTTTCTCTGGTAAATAAAAGCGCTCCCCCTCCTCATTGTTTGTTATCGTTGTTTGTTTGAGAGCAAGAGAGAGAGCTTGAGAGTTCGAGAGCAAGGAGAGAAAGGAGAGAGCAAGGAGCAAGCTGCAAGAGAGCAAAAGGAAAGAGCAAGGAGCTTGAAGAGAGCAACAAGGAGGATTGAAGGAGTCGAGAGTCGAGCCTTAGGACAAAGAGGTGGGACTTCTAATCTAGTTTTTTATTTTCTATATTGCATTTTTAAGTCGTTCAAAAATGAAAACTTGAACCTTTTTCTCAATGTTGCATTTTAGTGTGTTGAAAAGTGAAAAATTGAATTGCTTTTTTTCTATGTTGCATTTCCTATTCCCATTTGGCATTCCTCCATTTTTTTTGCAGGCTAGAAACTTGAAACATCATGGCTATATGGCTAGGGATTTTCTTCATGTTGGTTCCTTTCTTTGTAATAATGGTGTTGGAGAGTAGAAGAAAGAGGCCCATTAGAGAACAGGAGGATGAAAAAGTGGGTTATAGTGGATTTGATGAAAATCTTGAAGAGGAGGAGTATGCTGAGGAGGAAGGGGAGAGTGGAGAACATGAGGCCACAGAGACCCCAACTAAGCAAGACCAAAGTCAAACACCATTGTGGAAATATGTTCAGAAGCAGGAAGGAGGGAAAGGTGATGGAACCACTAAATTTCTTTGCCCCCATTGCAATAAAGAATGCACAGGTTCATACAATCGTGCTAGAAGGCACCTTTGTGGGAAAATCCCAGGGGATGGAGAGAAAAATCTAAGAATCAAAATTTATGTAAGTGTGCCAGCAACAGAGAGAGAAATACAGAAAGGAAGCGGAGTTTGCCCTACATAGATCTAAAAGATCTAGGGGTTTCATTGATTCTTATGCACCATCAGGTCCATCACATCATGGACAAAGAAGTCCATCAACTTCCACCCATGGCAGTGGATATGGAGGCACACCTGGACCAAACATCTCCTTAAGGCGTAGAACCATATATCCGATTTCCTTGACAAAGGGTGTAGGAATGATGTGGATTCAAAAAACTTCCGGTTTCTCTATGTATGTGGGGTGCCATTCAATGTTCTTCGCTCACCTTATTGGCATGAAATGGTTTCTGCCATTAATGATGCCCCCAAAGGATATAGGAGCCCTGGGTATGACAAGGCCAGAACCATGGGAATTGATCATGAAAAAGCTAAAATAAGTAATTCTTTGATTAGAATGACAAATTCTTGGAATGAGAATAGGGTGTCCATTGTATTTGATGGATGGACCAATGTAAAAGGAAAGCCATTGATAAGTGTTCTGGATGTGTCTGTTAGTGGTGCAATATTCCTTTCAGCATATGATTATTCAGACAAATTCAAGACCAGCATTAACATTGCAGAACCATTATTTGAAACAATTGAAAGTATTGGGCCATACAATGTCATCCAAGTCATCACTGATAATGTTGCTAATTGTAAGGCAGCGAGAGCAATTATTGAGGATAAATACCCCAACATATTTTGGTCTGGGTGTTTGGTTCACAAAATGAACCTTTTGATGCATGATATCATTAAAAACAAACAACCTCAATCCAAATGGCTTGGTGATTTGTACAAGAGAGGTGAAAAAATGATAAAATTTATTGCAAATCACAGCAATACTCATGGGATTTTCCATACTCACTCAAAATTGGAGATGTTGAAGATAGCAAAGACTAGATTTGCTAGTTATTACCTCACCTTCAAGCGACTTTTGAAGGTGAGAGAGTCAATGGCAGCCATTGTATCAAGTCCACACTGGCAGATATTAAAGGACAGGGCAGCAACAATAGTTGACAAGCAAGGTTTTGAACATGCGGAGGAGACCGCCCTTGATCCTTTGTTTTGGGCACGTGTGAGGGAAATTTTTGAATTTCACCAAGCCCATTTATCACATGATTCGTTTTTCAAATACAGATAAACCAATGATTGGGGAGTTGTATGAGCATATGGATAGCATGTTGGGGCAAATAAAAGATGTTGTTAAGGAAAATGATCCCAACTTGTATGCAATGATTCACGACTATGTGTGTGCAAGGTGGAATAAACTTAATGTTCCACTACATGCCTTGGCATATATCCTTATGCCTAAAATACTACTCTCCATCTTGGTTGGGCTAACCTGCACCTAGAGGTGGGGTTACGATCAAACCTCACACAGATGCAGAGGTACAAGAGGGATACATGAACGCATTAGACAAGTTGGTCCCCGATAGAGAGGAGTGTGCTAGATTATAGGCTAGACAGATCTGATGCTCTCAAATGGTGGGAAGCATACAGTGGCACGGGACTTCTGCCAAATTTGGCAAAAAAAATTCTCTCACAAGTTGTAAATACTTCTTCTGCAGAGAGGTGTTGGAGCACCTACAGCTTCATACATAATGTGAGAAGAAACAGGTAGAATCAAAATCGAGCAGAAAGCTTGGTTTATGTGCATTACAACTTGAGGTTGTTGAGTCCTTACTGTGATCGAGCATATGAAGATCAATCATATAAAGTTTGGGACAACAACCCAGAGGATGATAATTTGGAAGATGGCACTGTACATATGGAAGAATTGGAAGCAGAACTTTTGAGGGATGATGATGAAGCAACAGCAGCCATGCCACTGCCACACACAGGGCCAGTCCCACCATCCAGTAGCAGTGCGGGTGCCAGTGCCAGTGCTCGATTTCCAACTATTGTTCCTTTGCAAATTCAGCCTCCACCTACATCCTCACGTTGCCCTCCGCCTTCTAGTTATGGTCGTGGTACTCCAAAGAGTACTAGAAGACCACCATTGCCTCGTGGTTCTCACAAATTAGACATTTCTCGTGGGCGTGGCAAGGGGCTAGCCAATAGATAAAATAGATTTGTTGTTTACTAGTCTTTTCTATTTTCTAATAGTTTTTAACTTTTATAACTGTTGAACAGTTGAAACTTGACTCTTTCATATTTATTATGATAATTTTTGTAAACAATATATGACAATTTAAGTTTGAAGTTTGAATTTGAAAGGTGAAACTTTGAAGTTGGCATTTATAAGTTTATAAGTCATTATGAATTATGAATATGATGCTTCATGAAAGTTCATTTCGTTCCATTTTATAACATTTCATTTCATGTTAAATATTCTTTGTTGTAATGGTTACTGGTTACACTTAGCTTACTAGTACAACTATGGTGATCAATGAATCAATGATGATAAATGTTATGTATTGAATTTTGAAATCAATGAATCAATGATGAATCAATGATGATAAATGTTATATATTGAATTTTGAAAGCTTAAAACTTTAAGATTGATGATTCATGAGACTCATGAGTCAATATGTTGTATGTTTCCAACTTGTGGGCGTGGTTGATGAAGATTATAACTTCTAAATGATTGATGTTATATGGTTCAATCTATGGTTTTATGTTTTTTATGTCTAATTCATCATTGTACGTGCTTTTGTTGACATATATGCATCAAAATATATATATTTAAAAAAAACGGTCCGAACTGGGTGCTTTTGAAAATGGCACTCCCACTCCTACTCCCCGCTTTCGCTCCCACTTCCAAGTAACCATGCTTTAGAGGGCTACATTGGCACATGTAGGGTTTGTGTAGAGAGATATAGGCCTCCACAGCAGTAGACATCACTCCATGGATCCAAAGAGATGTTCAAATATTGCTCAAGATCCACCTATCAGACGAGGAAGATGCACCTAGTACACCGTGACTAGCCAACCCCACAATTGCACCATACACTTGGCAAGTGACCCAAGACTTGTACACTGATGTGGCATCATTCATTCCATCATCTGAGCCCTTATAGATGGTCTACAGGCATCTTCGACTCACTTGGTGACCCATGAGGTTATTAGTGTACCCCCACACCCAGTTGGAGGACCACAGATATATTGTTTGGAGAACAAGGGGCCACCCCCTTGTCCATCACTTGTGAGAGTCTTATTCATCATTATGGCACTTATGGACCTCATCAGGCCTCTTGGAGTACCCAACGACATGCATAGTTTATCATTTGATCTCTTGAGAGGCTTATTATTTTATTTGTGAGCTAGTTTGGTGGGCTTGTCACCAAAAGTTAGTTACTTTGCACATTATTTTATTTTGGGGGCTAATGTAGGCCCAATTAGGTAATTCGAACTCCTAATTAGTGTATAAATAGGAGTGACATGAATTCATTTTGGATCATCACTTGATTTGGATCATTCTCTCTCTTGAGAATTTGGCATTTCTTCTTGGAGGACGAATTGGAGCATGGATGAATTTTGATGTTTGGATCGGATCTTCTTATCTTGGAGCTTATTTAATGGCAAGTGTATTGACGGTTGGATATATTCTCTTCCATGTAAGTACGAAGTTGATGCTATTCTCTTTTATGTTGATGCATATATTGATCATGAGATTTTCACTATTTTAGGGCTAATTGTTGCATGCATTTACTGCTTCATTGTGGAATTATGTTTCTATATAGCATATCTCTATGTATGGACCATGTTGTTGAACGAAATGTCCTATAGATCGAAGTTATCTTGAGAAGCCATCTTCATTTGCAAACGAAGTATAAATGCTTTAAGGTCACTTAATATTTCGCCCTAACGTTGTACGAGGTTGCCCTTAGAGCCTCCTTGAGGTAGAAATGAATTCCTTCATTAGTCTCCTCGACTCCATATCCCCAAAAGGAATTAGGCACTGATCCATCAAAATGTGGTCGCCTTATAATCTTCTTTTCACCTATTTCCTCTTGGTAGCCATAGAAAAAGTTCGATCTCCTAGCCCCTACTGTGTTGGTGTGTCCTCGAGGTCTCCTCCAAATTTGAAGAAATTTTGACAATGGGATTGCAAGATATCCCAAGCCCTAGCTCTACGATCAAGCTTTACCCTGGTGTTCCCTAGGCTAGCACCTCATAGGATCAATTTGACACCTTCAAGTGAAAATTCTAGTCTTGATCCTTTCCCCTTCCTTATTTAGGTTAATATTATCATCAGTTTCTAAACTCCCTCCCCTAAGTTGGGTTCACTTGGCCCAGTGTGGTCCCATTACTTATCAAAGCCAATTCATCAAGGACAACTTGGGAATCCAACTTTTGCAAGGATTTTAGGGATTGGGAAACTCCTTTACAAGTCATATTCCCTTAACCTAACCCTTAAATCCTCACCTCCTTCTCCTAGAAAACCTTGTACCTTCCTTAAAGAGCAAGCAAACTCCATTCTTCATCTTATTCTAGGGAAAGGACTATCGGGGTCATTTCACATCTATTTGTTGATCTATCCTTCATAAGTGACTCTCTATTTACCGGGTCTCCTCCCATCGGTGAAAGTCCGTAAAGAGTAGGGAGCCTTAGCTAAGGTGATAGTGGGCTAAGTCTCCATCGTTGCCCTTGACCTAGCAGTTGTCCCTTTAAGAGTGCTTTTTAGGTCCCCTGCTAGTTTGAGTGGTAACAGTCCCAACAGGTTAGATACCTTGGTCAAGTATCTAATTTGTGGCACTATGTGTGCTATGACTCTTAGTAGAATATATCATTTTGAGTTCATCCTTGTACCTATATATATGTATCATTACGAGAGTGTTGAAGAATGTAACTAGTGTCTGTCTTCATAATTTTATTGGAGTCATGATGTAATGTATTTAGAAAGAAAAAGAAATTTATATTATAAAGGAAACATTATTTATTAGCATGGGTTTCATGCTCGTATTATTTTTCTAGGTCAAAGCCTCCATTGTAGGCTTCTAGGGTCTGTGTCCTGAGTCAGAGTCCTTGTCATCATTTAATAGACCCCTCTTGGGCTTTGTATACAAGAAAGAAAGTTATTTTGATGTAAATTGAGTCAAATAGACCTCCTCCACCAAGTCAGCCTCAAAGAAGACAAGTCGGCCTCTTTAAGGATAAGTCAGCCTCAACAGGAGCATCAAACCACTATATATTGGCAGCTACTCAGCCTCATTTTAAACACTACACAAGAAAGTTCGATCTGCAGTTGTAAGAGGAAGAAAGAGGAGTGAAATACCTAAAGAAGGAGAAAACCCTAGCGAAGGAGACATTTGTCAAGCAAGAGCAAGCCGAAATTCTCTCTCCTCTGCCATGTGCGAGTTTTTGGATTATTGCCAAAAGGATGAAGTTGCATATCTATAGTAGGGCCGAAGTTCTAGTTGTCGGGGGGCCGAAATTCTGAGTTGTAGGTTGTAGCTAGGTTGAAGTTGTTTGACTAGAAGTGACTGCTGAAGTTTGGTTAATCATCATGGAAGGATGACTTGGTGGAGTGAGGGAAGTCTTTTGGTTTGGTCTAAGGTCTTAAATTGTCTCAATTTGATTTCAATCTACTAGTGGAAGAGTTTGATTGGGTTTTCCCCTTCATGGAAGCTCTAGTCCTGGTTGAGTGCCTATATCTGATGGCATTGGTCTTCATGCTTTTGATTTGATGATTTCTTGATGAGAAGAAGATAAAAGAACATAAAGAAATTTAATAAAAATACAAGAATATCACAAGTAATTATCAACATAAGAAAATATTTTTGCCTTTTTTATTGTCTACCACCTCTTAGCGAAGGAGGTACTTCTATTCCTCTGAAATAACTCATCTTCCCACACTGGAACACCATCCTCCTCCACAACTATCCTCCACCCTGCATCATACGCTTCATCATCCATCATAGAAGCAAAACCTGCAGTATGAACAATACTCTTCTTCGAAGTGTTCCTGCTACTAGAAGCCTCCTACCTCATTCTTTCCTGATAGGCCTTTAAGCCATTCCATGGCTCCTCCTTGTCAGGTATGCAAGTCTCATTTCTTCCTTCTGATAATGTGTTCTTCTTGGGTTGTCGATTCTTCCTTTGAATCTGCAAACTCCCTCTCAAACTCAACTACCTCTGAGTCATAGGAACCTTCATCTTTCCTTGTTCAATAAGCTTTCCCTTTGGCCTATACATACCATTCTCTTTGAATCCAAGAACCACTCTTGAACTAGAGTTAGAGACACTAGGCTTGAGCATCACCTTTCCATCATGGAACTCAATTCAAACCCGTTATCCTCAATTGTTGAGACAAACAACATATTGCACCTAAGCTCTGGTACCCAAAGTACATCCTGGACTCATAGCAATCCTCCTAATTCCATCTTGAATGGTACAATTCATGCTCCTTTGACTATCTTCAAACTCTTATCACCAATCTTCACCTGTAGATCAGACTCCCATTCAGCCAAGTTCTAAAATACTTCTCACGATCCCATCATATGCTTAAATGCTCCGCTATCTATGAACCAAGCACCCTCATGAATGGTGCTACCAGAGAAATGAGAGATTAGAGAAAACTCCACATCGAACCTTTTCAAGAAATCATATTGTTTGAGTGTAGCCGAAACAGCCACAACATTCTCCTGCTTTTTCTCATTCCCTCTCTTCCTACACGAACATGTAATATCTTATTCCGATATTATCATTTAAAAGTTTGGAAATTTTCTTCAGAATATCATGTCGTGAAATTTATCCGAAAATACCATGCAAATTCGCCAATTTATTCAGAGAGATTCCCAGCAAATAAAATATAAAACCCAGAAATTAACAAGTGCTACCACTACGGAAAATTAAAAATAAAATATTGCAATTATATATACAACACGAGACAAATGCAGCAATTCTCATCCTTATTATATTAATATAGAATACGATATTACATGCCAACATAAATAGATGGAAAATGGATGAAGTGATGGCCTCCCGAATAGCTCTGGCAATACAACTCATGGCATCCTAAACCAGAAACTAGATCCAACAAACACACCTGTGAATTATGGGTGCATTCTGAGTGAATTCTAAGTGAATTGAAAGTGAATTCAGAGTGAATTCACCAAGGGATTGGCAAAGATTGGTTGCCGTCCAATCTCACGAATTCTCAGATAAGCAATACCTAAGGGTTTTCGTCCCAGGAACAATGAACAATAGTTGAAGACAATTTCCCCAATCTTCACAAATAAAAAGATGAATAACTCTGGATGATCCAAAAGGCTAGCTTCCCTCCTTTTTACAGATTTGATGGATCTCTCTCCAATCTTCTAGAAGCACTTTTATTTTATTATTTTATTTTCATTCTAGAAGGTCCTCCCTTAATTTATCTAAGTGACTCTTTTTTATTTAATTTTAAGTCACTTCTCCCCTTTTGGTCTTTTTCTCCAATTAAGCACTTTTACTCTCTTTTATTTTAATAAAGTGACTAATTAAAGTCACTTTTAATGTTGGAAAATAGTTAACCAACCTCCATGCTTTCTTTGGCCATTGAAATTCACTTTTCAACATCCCATCCTATAGATCTCTTCATCACAGTTCCAACGAGCTATTACACTAAGGTGTCTCTCCAAATAATTTGCTCCAAATAACACCTTTAGTGTTTATAATTAAAACATGCTTGATAATAACTTCGTTTTACGGGAATCGGCGAAATGCAACGAAACAAAGAATGAACTGTGTGGAACTAACCCTAATAATGAAATATAGCAAGCGAACCCCATCAGACCTCATAAAGCTCTTCAAAACCCTTATGGGCCCTCCAATGACATAATCTCGCCCCTGTGACCTTGTTGTCACAAACCTTGAAAATAATCTCGCCCTCCAAAGGACACTGACTTGCATAATGACCAAACTCACCACATGTAAAGCATTTCACTTTACTCAGGTCTTTATTCTTCTTTCCATTGTCGAACTTCCCTATGCGCTTCTTTAGCTCACTAGCAAGAACCATATTCTCTTCATCATAATTCTTCTTTTGAAAATCCATGTCTCAAAGTTTGTCCTAGATGAAATCATCCCATAACCTATTCCAATCTGGAAGATTTTCTCATGAGACTATACCTTTGATAAGTGGATTCCATTGCTCGGAAAATCCCTTCAAGGCAGTCCTCACCAACTCAAGTTATGGCACATCATCACCAATGGCACTAAGCTCATCACAAACTTGTTGAATCCTTGAGAGATACAAAGTTATGTTCTCTTCCATATGCCTTCCTGATCTCCCTAAGCCTCTCTCTCAATACCATCTTTTGATTCTTGTTCTTGTTCTAAAACAATGCTTTCAGAGACTCCCACATATCCCATGCAGTGTTCTTCCTGGTGAGATGAAATATTAAGTGATCCTTGACTCCATCAAGAATGATCAACTTGGCCTTCGCATTCGACTTCTGATGCCTAGCCAACACAATTGTGTCAGCTGGAAAGGCAATCTTGTAATCAACAAATTCACATAGATTGTTGAATTCCTTACACACTAGGTCTGGTCTATGGTTAGACTAGCAAGCAAACACACTAGCAGTGCTCAATCAAAACAACTTTGCACAAAAGAAATATAACAGCGGTGAAACAATAAAATACACAGATATATATGGCCCAAAAATTATTTTATTGGTCCATCAATAAACAATAACAAGGCTCTTATATTAGGGATCATAGCCCTTTATGAAACCTAACACAAACTATGGTACAATAGGGCTTGAGGTCAACTACTTTATACCTTCAATTTTCCCAACAAATCAAAGACAAAATTCACAACTTACTTATTGGTTGAGTTCCCTTTTCAATCAACACTTTTAGTCTTGTTTGTTGAGAAACTGTAGCTGCAATCGATATTTTCGTCATCAGATTCAAAGGAGAATCGTATTGGTTTCTAGCTATCCAATTCAGCGCAGTGTGTCAGGTCGGCCCCACCTCATGAAGGGGTTTGACCCTTAGTCAAAACCCCTCTATTTTTTACTACTATATATT
Organism: Pinus albicaulis; assembly: GCA_034641835.2. Lineage (NCBI taxonomy): Eukaryota > Viridiplantae > Streptophyta > Pinopsida > Pinales > Pinaceae > Pinus > Pinus albicaulis. The sequence continues at coordinate 1,528,252,101 of CM076578.1, forward strand.
GGCATTTCATCTCACCTCTTTGGGCATCAATACAACATCAATTTGGACATATTCCACAAAAGATATCTATTCACACATGCGAAGTAGAATAAGATTTGTTTGATCAGCGAGCCGACATCTTTGTTCTCTGTGTTGACCAGCGTTGACTTGATCTTTTCATTGTTGATTGACCGAATTCTTGACTAAGGTTGGAGGCCGAATTATTCTTGAAATGTTGACCATATGCTGACTGAATTCATGAAGTTGTTATGGGTGTTGACTGATGTTTGACCACGGGTCGAACTTTATGGCTTGACCGAGTTTCTTTAGTGGAATTATAGGACCGAATTTTGGCCCTTTGACTAGCTATTGCACACTGAAATTCAACTCCTTGACCAGTCTTGACTAGTAAGCTAAATCTTGACTCTCTCCTTTGACTTAATTTGACTTGGCAGTGAATGTGGTCAATGGTTTGACATTTTGATTGGAAGAATAAGATGTACAAATTGATTGAGTTGAACAATTTCTCATAAGTAAATATTATCGGGTTTCCCCCGTGTGGGGTTTTGTCCCAAGAAAATTCAGATGTCTCATCATTGTTTCATTGTGATCTCTGTTTCTCTATTGAATTTAAATGGTTGAAATTTTCTTAAGTGTAACTGCTTGATGATTTGAATAGAATTGTTCTAAGTCTATCTTGCAACTAGAAAATCAACATGGTATCAGAGCTTTCGTGGATGAAAAGAGCATTGAGATCACATCTGGATTATCATCTCACAAAGAAGAAGTCGTTGTTGTGATCAAACCTTAGGGCTTAATCTGTCAACAAGCCCTAGATTAAGAATCAGAGAACAAGAATAGCTCTCCTGATTGAAGAATAAATTACAAGGACAAATGTTTAAGGGATAAAAAACCAGAAAAAGGAATCTAAAGAAGGTCAAAGCCCTAAACCTCAGAAAAATCTTAAAGCATGTCAAAATAGGCCTACAATCTCATAAATAGCCTCAGCAAATCCGAAATACCTAATGTACTGGAAGAAGCCTACCTACAATATATGTTTGATCTATTCTTGTGGGAAACAGTAAAGCTTATCTCATGTCATTTAAAGAAGGTCACCAAATTGGTATTAAGGCCTCCGTATACTCTAATAGCCAAGGAATGCTTTAGGATTAAAAATCTCAAAATCGTAGAAGGCCGAGGAAGGCCTCAAGGCCTATTGAAGAAGACTTAGAAAAGTTCCGGGAATCCGAAAATCAGATGAATAGCCTATTGTATATGGTCCCTTTATGAGACTTATGAATCTTTGAAGGAGAACTATTATCACAAAATTGTTGAAAGATTGAAGAACTCAAAGTTACTCAAAGTGACAAGCTTATGAAAGAAACAGCCACATACCTTTATCTAAGATAAGCCATCAAAACTTGAAGAGCAAGCACGAAGAGATAAGCCAGAAGTAAAGTTGAAAGTTATGTGAGGGCATTGTGCTCAAAAGAACTAATGAATGTGTTCAAATCAAGGTTACTTAGGAGCAAGAGAGAAAATGGGAACCATTACAACAAAGAATAGCTAACATGAAATGAAATGTTTTAAAATGAAACAAAAACTTTCAACTTTCACGAAGCATCATATTCATAATTCATAATGAGTTATAAACTTATAACTGCCAACTTCAAAGTTTCAAACTTCAAACTTAAATTTTCATATATTGTTTATAAAAAATATCATAATAAATATGAAAGAGTCAAGTTTCAACAGTTATAAAAAGTTAAAAACTACTAGAAACTAGAAAAGACTAGTAAAAATATTTTATCTATTGCTTGGCAACTGGCCCCTTGCCATGCCCACGAGAAATGTCTATTTTTTAAGCAGATCATGGTAATGGTGGTCTTCTAGCAGTCTCCTCCCACATCGTAGCACGACCAAAACTAGAAGGCACGTGCCCTATACATGAGGATGTAGGTGAAGGCAGCATCAGCAAAGGAACAATATTTGGAACTCGAACACTGCCACTACTACTAGATGGTGGGTGTGGCAGTGGCAAGCTTGTTGTTGCTTCATCCTCATCTCTCAAAAGTTCTACTTCTAATTCTTCTAGATGTATAGTGCCATCCTCCAAATTATCATCCTCTAGGTTGTTGTCCACATAAACCTCAAGTTGTAGTGCGCATAAACCAAGCTTTTTGCTCGGCTTTCATTGAGTGTGTTTCTTCTCACATTATGGATGAAGTTGTCGGTGCTCCAACACCTCTCTGCAGAAGAAATATTTACAACCTATGAGAGAACTTTTTTTACCAATTTTGGCAAAAGTCCCATGCCACCATATGCTTCCCACCATGTGAGAGCATCAAATCTATCTCTAGCTTCCACTGCATGCAAAGAACCAAACAAACTAGTGCAATTGAATTATCTTCCTAATTCAAGACGCAGATTAGCACACTCCTCCCTGTGAGGGACCAACTTGTCTAATGCTTTCATATATCCCTCTTGTACCACTGGATCTGTATGGGGTTTGATCCTAACCCCACCCCTAAGTGCAGGTTAGCCCAACCAGATGAAGAGTAGTATTTTGGCATAAGGATATATGCCAAGGCATGCAGTGAAACATTAAGTTTATTCCACCATGCACACACACAATTGTGAATCATTGAATACAAGTTGGGATCATTTTCCTTAACAACATCTTTATTTGCCCCAACATGTTATCCATTCGTTCATACACCTCCCCAATCGCTGGTTTATCTGTATCTGCAAAGCGAATCATGCTATAAATGGGCTTGGTGAAATTCAAAATTTCCCTCACACATGCCAAAAACAGACCATCAAGAGCGGTCTCCTCCATCTGTTCAAAACCTTGCCTATCAATTATTGTTGATGCCCTATCCTTTAATATCTGCCAGTGTGGACTTGATACCATGCTAGCCAATGACTCTCTTACCTTCAAAAGGCATCTGAAGGTGCGGTAATAGCTAGCAAATCTAGTCTTTGCAATCTTCAATAGCTCCAATCTTGAGTGACTACGGAAAAGCCCATGGGTATTGCTAAAATTTGAATAAATTATATCATTTTTTTGCCTCTCTTGTACAAAATCACCAATCCATTTGTATTGAGGTTGTTTGTTTTTAATTATATCATGCATCAAAAGGTTTAATGTGTGAACCAAACACTCAAACCAAAATATGTTGGGGTATTTATCCTCAATAGTTGCTCCCGCTCAATACTTGGACGAAATTGTATAGCCCAATACGTTTAATTGTTTCAAGTAATAGTTCTGCAATGTTGATGTCGGTCGTGAAACTTTCTGAGTAATCATATGATGAAAGGAAGATTGCACCACTAACAGACACAGCAAGAACACTTATCAATGGCTTGCCTTTTACATTTTTCCATCCATCAGATACAATGGACACCCCATGCTCATTCCAAGAATTTGTCATTCTACTCAAAGAATGAGCTATTTTTTCTTTTTCATGATCAAGTCCCACGGTTCTAGCCTTGTCATACCCACGGCACTTGTATCGTTTGGGAGCATCATTAATGGCAGAAACCATTTCATGCCAATAAGGCGAGCAAAGAACATTGAATGGTACCCCACGTGCATAGAGAAACCAGAAAATTTTTGAATCCACATCATTCCTACACCCTTTGTCAAGGAAATTTGATATGGTTCTATGCCTTAAAGAGATGTTTGTTCTTGTGACAGGTGTAGCTCCATAACCACTACAATGGGTGGAGGTTGATGTAATTCTTTGTGCATGATGTGATGGTGGACTGGGTTCTAAGAAACTCTTTGATCTTTTAGATTTGTATTGGGCTTCCTCCTCTTCCCTTATGTATTTGGCTCTATCTGTTGCTAACACACTTACACAAGTTTTGGTTCCCATTTGTTTATTTCCATCCCATGGACTTTTCCCACAAAGGTGCCTTCTGGCACGGGTGTATGAACTCGTGAATTGTTTATTGCAATGGTTGAAAAAAAAATTAGTGGTTCCACCCCCTTCCTCTGCTTCAGGCCTAGTAACATATTTCCACAATGCTGTTTGGTCAATTTTAGTTGGTGTGACCTCATCATCTCCACTCTCTCCTTCCTCCTCACCAAGGTACTCTCCAGGATTTTCATCAAATCCGCTATAGCCCACTTCTTCATCCTCCTCTTCTTGAAAAAACCTCTTTCTTCTACAATCCAACACCATAATCACAAAAAAAAAAAAACAAACAACAAGAAAATGCCAAGCCATATAGCCATGATGTTTCAAGTTTTTATCCTGCAAAAAATGGAGGAATGCCAAATGGGATTGGGAAAGAGAGAAGAAAACATTTTTATTTTTAAAGAGAGAATCCATACAGGTGAAGAAGATTTACAGATGAGAGGAATAACCTGTTTATGAGTTTTTGTTAATAAACTCATAAACATTTTTATTTTGCTAAGATTCAACAAATAAAATAAAAAATTCTAGATTAGAGTGTAGATCCTACCTATTTGGCCTTCAATCCCAAGCTCCAATATCCCTTGCAAGTTCCTCAGTCTCCCTCCTCAACTCAAGCTCCAAGCTCTCTCTTGCTCTCCCCAAGCTCCAAGCTCTCCTCTCCCTTGCTCTATCTTGCTAAAATGCACAAGTGATGAATAATGAGGGAGAGGAGGGCCTTTATGTTATCCCCCCTCCTCTTTCCCTCCCTCTCCCCCCCGGCACCATGCTGGTCGCCCTTCTCTGCCCGCCGGTCGCGTGGCCTAAATTGAATGGGAGCGAAAATTTTAAGGGGGAAGCGATCGAGAGCGATCGCTCCCTCCTTAAAATTTTCGCTCCCGATTGCTCCCAGAAAACCAGGGAGTGTTTTTTCTACCTTGAGAGCGCGCTCCTGAAATTCACTCCCGATGGGAGTGATTTCAGGAGGTCGCTCCCAAGGAGAGCGCGAATTGGGAGCGGGTTCGAGGGGTGGTGGGGGGGCGAAGCGCTCTCCCACGACCCTGGTTCAAATATAAGTATGAGACCAATAGAGGCCGCGTAGATTCAACTAGTTTAAAGAAGTCTTCCTTAAGAATCCAAGCTTGTGGTATTTCATAAGGAACAATCATAAGGAAGTTTGAGTCCCCCCTATCCAAACAATAGCCTGAAGTAAAGGTATGTATCTGCTAACAATAATTAATTTGAAATAATTTTTCTCTTGAAAACATTCGTGAAAGTTTTGATGAAGTGCACTGAAGTTTGTGAAAGGCATTAGACATCTTTTTATCTCAAGTAGCATTAACAAATTGTTAAGATTGAAGCATATTGCTTGGCGCCCATCTTGAAAAGTATTCATAGATAGATATTTCAAAGAAAATCTATGGCTTTGGATGACTGGCATCTCCAAATAATTAAAGGTGGACAGTTAAAGATTCTTGTTTTTCTAAGGTAAATACCAAGCCGAATGCATTGCAAATGTAAGTCCAAGATGAATAACTAAAATTAAAAGCTGATGGCTAATCTTTTTATGATTTTTTTGGATAGAGCAATGTTAATGATAAACTAACACTTACCCAAAACATCAGATATGTTGACAGTGGGCAAAATAACTTTGAAACTATTTTAACTCGAGTGTTATGAGTGCCTAACTCACCGTAGCAATAGCTCCCGTGTAACTAGAAGGAATAATCAACTTCAACAAAAATGGCCAAAGAATTACCTGCATACAAAAGCAGAATCAAAAAGCAATGTACATTTCTATTGCCAAATCAGTTCTTGACAGTTTCCCCGTATTAAATCAGCATTACTATCTAGCAACTCAATTCCTTGTGCTGCTGATACAAATGAAACAAGAAAAATGAAATGCCTCACCTCACCCACAAAATGTATTCTCGTACAAAAACCATGATCAAAAGAAGAAAATGACAGCAAATAGCACATATTAGTTTATTACCACATTGTTCTGTTCTATACCTCCATCTCAGGGATAGTAATCGCAAGTAATAGCAGTCCTTTCTCACAAACGGTCCTCAATTCAGATGGGGAGACAACTCCCATTTTCAACTGTAAATAAACATTTTACTTCATTAGTGTCTACCAAATAGTATAAATCTGTATATTACATTAGTGACTCTAAAATGATGGAATTGTTAGTGATGCTTCTAAGATGACGACGAGGATTTATAGAGAATGAACATGAGCACAAAATGGAGAAATAACCTCTGTCTTTGCAGATGAAACAGCTTGAAAACCCATTGCAACCTCAAGAGCTTCCTGCTGGTTTTGGTACTCGGAAACATCTTCTTCTGCAATGGCACACTGTCGCACAAGGAACTCCACAAACAACTCTCCACAAGCACCATCCAAATAGCAATGAGAGGCCATCACCATAATTAGCTGCATTATGATAGAAAACATCTAGACTATATGACGCTTCTGTTAACAAATCCTGTGAAAATAAAGTAAATTTGAATTCCCATTCACTACTATCAGAAGAAACAAGAACAATGCAAAGAATCTATAACCAAAGAAACAATTCAGAAATGAGCAAGAAATTTTAAGAGTGCTACACCATCAAGGTGTCAGTGTGAACATGAAATTGGGAAGAAGAAAATTGAATCTTGGGACACATATTACACACCTACATAACTATTGCAACTATTGAACAAATGTGCCCTAGAAATATAAACATTATGGAATGTGTTGTTCCATTTGCAAATTGCACAATATCTCGATGTATCAAGCCAGTTCTACATTAGCATATAAATAAGATTTACAAGGGGGTACAGTTGATTTATTGACAATTGTTTATGATGAGACGTGCTAGAGTGTAGTTTTCTGTTAGCTTCAATGCTGCATTCATTGCAGGTAGCCAACAGAGAAGAGTCAAGACCACAGCTACGGAGGAGCATCCTCCCCCTCGCACCCACTCCCAAAGCGAGCTCCAACTGGAAGTGCTCAGGGAGCAACTCAGAGAGCGCTCTCCTAATTCACTCTCGTTTCAGAGCGATTTTCGGGGGCATGCTCCCACAAAAAAAAAATTGCTCCCTAGTAGATTTCTTTTCATTTCTTCGCAAAAATAAATCGCTCTACTGTTCAACACCCTTGCAAAAGTATGCAACAAAGCTAGTGCAAGATAAAAGGGTTGGAATAGCAAATTTTACATGCTCCCATTGTAAAACGACCTACAATAGTTCATACACTGCCATGAGATGAAAATAAGACTGTATGAGTCAAAACTTGTGATCAAGTGCTAGCAAAAGATAGGAATAGATACGGGTCCCGGGATAATTCCCAACCGTAATACAATTCCATCACATAAACCGAGGGTTGCCTTCTAGGGCAAAAAACCCTAAATTAACATAACTTCTACCATTAGAACTTCCACCTACTGAACAGTCCAGATTAACTACAAAATTACAATATTTTACAACGCGATTTTCTCAAAAATTTCCTTTCAAGGGTGCCCCAACTGGACCCTACTGATTTTTTAGTAGCTTGGGAGGTACTGCAAGCCCTAGGGTTTGGGGTTTGGAGGGAAAAGCGCCACAAGAGTCACTTGTGGTCTTGGAACCCAAGCTAAGGGTTTTGCACCCATCGTGATTTGGGCTAAAACCATGGCGCATTTTGGACATGTGATGGGATGAGATGATAGAGGGTGGAAAGGAGAATCCAACGCTTCAAGAATCATCAAATTCCGAGTTGTCCTTAGTGAGATATGAATTTTTGAATTTTATAATTAATTTATGAACAGTCAAGTCATGTAGGCTTGGTCCAAAAGTCATGTCTCTTCAACAAATACGTTGACCCTTCTAGAAGGTATGTGAGGTTCATTTAGAGCATCCAAGGACATCAAAGATTATCATACATCTTTAAAATTAGGCCGAGCTCTAGATCTATTAAAGTAATATTCCCAATTAGCCTTGCTAATTGGAATATTTCATTTTTTGCTTTATTTTGCCGCTTTAGCTAGACATAATAAATAAAGTGAGAAATAAGAGGGGTCACCTCACTTTAGTCACCTCACTTTATAATAAAGTGTTCTTTTCCTAGTAGATTGACGTTGTAACTTAAGAGAGGGGCCTTGGGGGTCCACATGAGTATGATGGGGGAGGCATCAGGCTGACCCAAAGTACACTGCGCAGGTCAAAGGAGAGTTAAGTTTTGGAGGGAGTTTGGCATTATAAAAGGAGAGGTTCTCACCTCATTTGGATCATGCATATTTTGATATTGATATTGAGAGCTAGACTTGTGTCTGCTTCAGCACGCCGGTTGTTTAGTCGGTCTGCAGCACTGTTTAGTGCACGAGTGTCTCCGGTCGGAGATCTCACCCTTAGCCTCGGGGGACTTCGAGTGCCTGCCCTGGTAAGGTTATTTCTGGTTTCACCCTTAGCTTCGGGGGACTTCGAGTGCCCGACCTAGTAAGGTTAATTTCTGAGTTCTATCTTTCAGTTTCAGTAGCAGTTTCAGGTGGAGAGTCGGAGAGGAAGAAGCCTCAGTGGTTTGGCATAGATCTAGCAGGAAAAACGCAGTTTCAGCAGCAGGAAGGACGCAGATCAGTTTGGAGTGAGGACGCTGTTCCAGTAGGAAGAGGAAGGACGCAGATCTGAAGGCACAGTGATAGATCCAGCCTTGGAGATTGTAGATCCGAGCAGATATTTGCAGATCTGGTTCTGTAGGTTGCAGATCTGGAGGGGTAGCACTAGATCCAGCTTGGGAGATTGCAGATCTGAGGAGATATTGGCAGATCCAGCCTAGATCTGAAGAGATAACATCAGATCCAGCCTTTGAGGTTGCAGATCCGAGGAGATATTGGCAGATCTAGCATAGATCTGAAGAGCTAGCAGCAGATCTAGCCTTG